>DF241654.1:0-36478 GCA_000507305.1 Breviolum minutum Mf 1.05b.01 | reverse complement strand
CAACAACAACAACAAAAACGAACAACGAACAGAAACAAGCAACAGAAACAAGCAACAGCAACAACAACAACAACAACAACAACAACAACAACAACAACAACAACAACAACAACAACAACAACAACAACAACAACAACAACCGTAATCACACTCACGATTGTTGTTGCAACCACCAACCGCAAACTCCAAGCGCACAAGCAAGCCGCAGCTGCTACAGGTGGCAGCCCCAATTCCTTGTCGGCGCGTGGCCCACGCATCAGCGTCTCGCAGGTGAGTAAACTGTGTGTGTTTGGACTTATTTCACAATCGAAGATGGAGAAAAAAGAGAATTACTAGAGATTTGTATGACATTTTTTCCAAAAAACTAACATACACAAATACAAAATGATGTGCTTCATAACGAGATTCCTGTGTTTTTTTTCTCCCTGCTGTAAATCCGTAAACTTCGCTTTCGGATTTTGGGGTCCGGTCAGTCCCTCAGCTGGCCCAGGTGGCTGAGTCGCCATTTACAGCTCGCGAGAATGGGAGCCGAGCTACGTTTGGGAATCTCAGGTTTTTTTCCAAGGAAAAAATCCGAGGTGACGAGGGAATGCCTTTGGTGAAGGTTTGGAGATCATCATCACTTGATACGAAATGGTAGGTGAGTTTTGTTTATGTTTATGATACTAGGTCAGTTTTGTTTTTTTTTCCCGCTTGGTAGGTTGATTATCATCCTTTTTCTTTCACATGGAAAATTCGTTGTTTTAAGGTTCTAGGTGAGGTGAACGTGCGGTTTTTTTGTAAAGTCAAGTATGACATAAGTTTACCTTGTACAAACAAAATGAGTGGCTGTTTTGAAATGAAACGAAAGGACTTAATGAATGGATTATTCCATGTGGGTTTGCCGGTAAGAGAAATTCAAAAAACTCAACCAAAAGGATTGAAATTGGGGAACGAATTAAAAATCAAACCCTGATTTTAGGCCATGAAAAAAGGAGAAGTACATAGTAGTACATAGCCATCAAAAAGACTGATGTGGAGGCCCCACTTGAAAGTTGGTTCAATTGCGATTCTGCCATCCCACTAACTAGGTGGTGGTTTCATTTTTTTTCAGATTATCATCCCTATTTGTAGAAGATGTCCAAAATTTGACTAAAAAAATTCAGATGGGTTGAAGCCACCAACCAGATAAGAATGGAGCCCACAAAAGGCATCCAACTTGTCGTTTTTCTTTTTAAACCCGCCAAGTTGGGTGGTTTTTTGCTCATGCAGAATGAGTCGGGCAATCTAAAGAGCTCGGCAGCAGACAGTTAAAGTTTCTAAGATATATAGCTTCCCCGAAACTAACATTTTTGCCTGTGAAAATAGGGCCAAATTACCAGCAAAAAGGACCGTTCATCTTCCAAACACCTATTTTCAGGGGGCTATTTATTGAGGGTAAGCCCCCATGTAAGTTCGATAAGTCTCAAGAACTGGTGTCATAAAAACCCCAAAGAAGACGCATGACATTATGAGTTACCAAGTTTGCAAGTTCCCTTTGGCGGACGAGGTTGTGTTGATGGTGATCCCCCCCTCTCCCAAGATACCAGTGGCTATTTGAAATGACAAGTCTTTTAAAACCCGTGGGATTTTGAAGTGCAATCACCCATTTGTACTTTTTTTTTTCTCCGCTTCATTTTGAGAGTTTGAGACATATGCGGAAAAAAGGGGTGGTATACTCATCTCCTATCGACATGAGTCACAAAAAACTGATCCGGTTGACATATGTACATACAAACCGATCCCTTCTCTGAAAAGATGGCGGGCCCCAAAAGGTTTCAGGATCGTCTTCCAACTTATCAACTTTCAGATGCTTTTTCTGTTAGTTTCAGGGAGGACGTTCTGGAGAACGTCTTCGTTTTTAAAGGCTGTTTACTGTATATGCTTCTTTGCTGCGACTCATAAGCTGTCTTAAGATTTTCACATGCCAGAGTTGCAGCGGAAATTTAGATGGATGCTTTTGCAACACCTACACCGTAGAAATCTAAGATAGATACCAGCAAATTGCCAATCTTTTAAGGGATAACTCCCTTTGCCGAACCATATCATTTTTGGGTATCCAGCCGCAGCCATCGCCTTCATGCCATTTATTGGTGAGGCTGCCGCGATTCACGGCTATCGCCATCACAACGCCACGTGGGCGAGGTGGTGTCCCCATGAGTTTGGGTTCATGGGTCCGTAGCACTAAAAATGGCTGTGAAATTTCAAAATGTCTTAGAAGCCAATAGTGCTCTTAAGGTGGAACATATTGGAAGTATTCTGGTTCCAAACCCTTTCAGATGTTCCCAAAGTGTCGTCCCCCGGTGATTGGAAAAACCATTTGCTCGATTTTTTTGTTGGTCTCCTCAAAGTTGAAATCAAGGCCAGTTGGAACCATGATTTCATAAGAGAATCCACATCGGTTGAAGGGAAGCAGATTGACTTGAGAGGTGTTTGGGCATTACAACGAAAGGCTTTTGGGATGTTAACCATGACGCCATCAGCTGTGATTTTGCTGATTTAGTAAAGGAAGCCATCCCCGAATCATTTCCAAAAAAATGAATTTGAATCAAGCCGGTTATTTGACATTCAGTACTATTATTATCTGCCGTGGTTGTTCTCGTTGTTATCATCACTGAACAGTTTCATTTCTGTGCTACGTCTAATTGGATCGTTGGTTCCTGTCGGATTTTTGAGTCGAGGGGATTTATATAATTGAACCTGAGTTTCAGGGTGCCTGCAAAACATAAATAATCCCCCAAAATTCCCATCAGAGGATAGTTGGGTGTACCCCTACCAACGTACCCCTATGGGAAATCCCTATATAAGCCCTATATAGTGGGTATTTATGGGTTACAATCCCCAAGAATCCCTAGAGAACACAATAAGTACTATGGGTACACTGTTAGGGGTACATCCAATTGTCCCGTGATCCCAACGAAAATGTCTCTTGTTGATATTTTTCGAAGCTGGAATAAAGTTTTTTCATCGCCAAATTTCCCAGAGAAACTCTTGGTGGGTTGGCGGCTCGGTTTGGTGGCCATCCCTGCCTCAAAGGGTGAGTTGACCAACAACTGAAAACACAACGAATAAATATGAAAAAAAACATGAAACCAGGGGGAAAGCGATACTCTTTTCACTGGATTTTTATGGCTCTAAAACAGCCCTGTTTCTATATACAGTATTTATGTGTTTCATCTTTAAATTATTATACACTTAAAGATACTTCATGTGCATATGGACTCCGAATTCGAACTTCTGGAACTCTTCCCCCCCCCATTCCACCAAACGCGAAAAGATCTTCCCCAACCGCGGTTCCCCGGCGGCTTCAGGAAAGGACTTTGGTCGTGAAACCACCGCGGAGGTGTTGGAAACAGCCAAGGCTGGGAGGGGATTTGGGGGTTGATGGTCTGGCAATTTCCAATATCATGAAGGTTTCAAAAGTAGCTCACTCAGGGGTTTGTATGATTATGGGATGTATGTTGTCTGTGTGTGTATAAACATATATTATTTATACATATAGTGTTTCGTTTTGGATGCTGTCACACGAAATGTGCAAAGTTTAGCATCTGCTCTCAAGGCGGTAATACAATGAACAAAACTACTTGGAGCCTGTATTTGATGTATTGAACTTACAGCTAAAAAGTCCGATTCCTTGATGTTAAACCTTGCCATCTTTCAAACTTTTTGGTGAATCACCATTTTTTTTTGCGATTCCTACCCTCGCAGCCCTGTGCTAGGATGATGATGAAGCCCGTCGTCGTGAAGCTTGTGAGAGCTTGCCCTTTGGCATTGAAACACCGTGTAAGGGATTTTCTTTAACGAAAAACCTGTGAGTTGTGCGGGGGTTCGGGTACCGGTCGATCCTTTGTTGTTGTTGTTGTTGTTGTTGTTGTTGTTGTTGTTGTTGTTGTTGTTGTTGTAACATTTGAAGGTGGGGATAGTGGGATGAGCATTTGAAACTGGCACTTGGCATATTTTGTTTGACAATTTCGGTCTTGGATTTGACAAAGTCAATCAAATCTTCATTCATTTCACGGAATGAGAGCCACAAGAAATTTGAATCCACAGAGAGATCACCCTTGCAATTCTCATTGGTGAATCCTCTTCCATCATACGTGTCAAACGGATCGATCTAAGAGGATCCAGGCGGGCTGAATTCTTTCAGTTTGAAATTTCGGTTTCGGCCATTTTCGGCCGGCCAACCAAAAGGCCTAGCATTTTGAAGCTGAAAAATTTGGGGCCGCAAAGTTCGGAGATTCTGGACTTGGATTTTTCACATTTTTCAGGCGAACATTGATTTTGGGGCCTCAGACGTTGGAACATTCACCAGAGAAGGAGAAGGCTTGTGACCCAGCAACTTGTGAAACCAGACTTTTTTTGTAAAAAATTATCCTCCCTGAAAGCAACATAGCACTGGAAAATGGATGGTTGGAATACTAATTTCCTTTTGGGAAAGCCTATTTTCAGGTGCTACATTAGTTTCAGGGAGTGTGAATGCGTCTTTTTGAAGGGGTCCCTGGGAGGGTGGAATCAAGATATGGCTCATAACTCATAAGTGACAGAACTGGAACATGGACATTTTAGCCCATACTTTCGCACTAGTCACTAGTCTATTGTTGTTCCTACTATCTGAAGCTATTTAGCATCTATATATTTGTAGTGGAACATGTTTCTCATTTGCAGGGCGTTTGTGATATCGTTTAAAGGGGCAACGGTTTCCTGAAAACAGACTGCCTTGTGGCGTTGGAGGCTCCAAGATGCTGTTAAAATAAAAACGGGATTTTTGGAGATTTTTGGGTCAGCTTTTAGCTTTTGAAATGGTCACCTGCCATGCAACATGTGTTGATTAGAAGCAGCTTTGATGAAAATCAGAGCACCTAGCACAATCCCTTTTTTTTGTATGAAAAAGATGTGCTTCATAATCTACCGGCTAGGATTCTAGCCCTTCAAAAAAGGTTGAGAGCTTTGAATCTTTTTTCCCGCCAGGAATGGATCGCACAGCACCGCCGTGGTAGCGATGAGGAGGCCATCCAAAAACAAAAGAAATCACTTCAGATTAGACAATGTATCATCATTCGAGCACCAGCATCACCAACTTGTTTGAAAGGAAGGGTTAGAGGTGCTTCAATTGGGGAAAAACACATTTTTGGGGCCAATTCAGACCCACAAACTCAATGAAACAGTTGAATAATGAATCCGTTTACGGTTTCCAGGATTTTGGCTCGCCATCCATTTTGGTAGGGTTACCTTCCCTCTCAACATCTGATGTAAAAGATCCGGATCCATGTTTTCACACACAATAGATGGACTCTTCTGGGTGCTTTGGGGAGCCACATGATTCTCCTTTTGAGAAGGGTTGGTGCAAAAATCTTCAATATGATTGTCATGTTGACTTATAAGACTCATTGGATATGACAACCTCCCACTTGAGGATTCGATTTACAGCACACCCCGCTAAAACTAACGTCTTGAACACAAAAAAAATATGGTGGTTTGGGTCGATGTTTCTCCTTTTCCAAAGGGGTAAACTAGCAGGTTCGGTTCGCCGTCAGTTTTCAGGGGTGTTTTTTTAGTCAAGATTCTGATGATTCGAATTCAACGGGTTAACTCCTCTGCCTCTACTGCTATATGTTTTAAACTTTTTAAACCGTGTTCAAGACACACTTGAAGCTACGAAAGGGTCGTTGCTGCTCAAATCCAATCTTCCAAAAAAAAAGTCGACACTCCCTGAAAACACACCAAAAACGTGTTTTTGGTCCTTCCTTCCTTGCTTTACTTGAAATGTATGAATATTTTTTGGTGGCCATGGCAGCCTTCCATGACTTCTTTCAACCTCCGGACCTCCGCCCGTTCACCACCAGAGGTGGAGAGCTTTTGCCAAAGTTGGTGTCAAATGGATGCAGATAGCGATGGCACCGTCGACCTGGATGAATTTTCGGTCTTCTTCAGCAAGCGAAAGGTGGACAGGTGGGGTTCCGAAAGGGTGGGCGAAGAAATTGCGAAGGGTGCGAAGTTTGGGTGCGTCCTAAGGGTTGCTAAGTTTTTTTTAACATAGGGAGGGAGTGGTTGGTTGAGAAGTGTTTTGTTTTCCATCGTTTTTTTTGAAAAAAACGCCGAGCAGTGGGTTGGCAAGGCAAAGGGACCCGCTTTTTTGATCTTCTTCCCGAAAATTAAAAAAAACAGCTCGGTGATGGAAGTGGCGCGTAATGAAGGGGAAAAGCCCGGGTGAGTCAAGAAATCGGAAAGATATCCGAAACTATAAACTAACCTATACTATTGTAAGAAATATGCAAATCATTAGGTGTTGAGATTCAGTTTCAGCATCTCCCCCAACAACGACACCTTTTGCATGCCGTGTTTTTGGGGTGAAGGCTCTTGGGTATGCGCTGCGTGCGCTACTTGACGAATCGCAGTGGTGCCCAAAACACGGCAAAGCCGTATGCACCTTGGCCGTGAAGATGACGGAAGGGGAATGGGGAGCGATGATATATTCAAGGACAATGAAGGAAACATATTTGTATAGATGTATATTTGTATACTTATAGATTCATAGACATAAATGTACTGGATAAGGAACTTTCTCACAAAAAAAGGCCCAGAAAGGATGCCATCTCCATAGTCATACATTTCCCAAATATTTCAACACTCGACATCCAAAAAAACTATGACCTGATGACGCCGTGCAACGAAAAAACACGCTTGGGGCATATTTTTTGGGTTTCTCACCCGTTGCAGCCACACGGCAACACGGTCAGGGTCACAACTGTTTAGGCCCGACATCCAGCTTCGAGAGAAGCGTGTTGAGGTCACCCGTGGTGATATGATGCATTTGATGTGGCCCTATGCATCTTTAGAAGACATGGATCATATGTGCACGGTCTTCGATCATTGTAGGTGTCGGCAGGGCGGGTTTGTGTGGGGCGTGAAACAAAAAAAAGGGGGAAGGTATGGGGGAATAGCCGTGAAACCTTACCAAGAAACATGGCATGGACATTCTTGTGAGACAGATGTCACTTTACCAGCGTTTTCCTGCATTCAAATTCAACTGTTCTTGACCTGCTTCACCCCCTTGCAATTGTTTTGGGGGGATCATTTTGCAAATTGGCAACGCCCATGGTGGTGGACAAAATCTACCCGTGAAGACGGTGCTTAGATGCTGTCTCCCATTAATATCAGTCTTTTTTGCCCATCCCAAGTGCTTAGCAGGATTTTGTCTGCAGTACCATTGTTACAAAATTCAACACTGAAAGCTATCCATGCAAACTGAAAAAGATGTCCCATACATGCTTCAGGTGGTGTTTGAGTGTGTTTCCCGTGCAAAAAGTGTGTAAAACCATCCAGCATCCGACGACTCTGAAATGGGGATTTGAAGCAGGTGAACGCAATGGATGAATAAGGCATTCATGATTTATCCATGGGTTTTTATGGTTGTTTTGATTTTGTTCGTTTGTTTTTTTTTAACCATCCAGAAGCAACCAAACTCATCCATGATATTTCAATCAGGAGCTAAGCCCAGCTGATGTGAATTTGTGAGTGATTCGGTGTCAGGGAATTTGGTACCTGATAGCCTCTGGTATTAATACTGTATATACTTTCAAGTAAGGTTCCCTTCAAGGATCCTAAGATCCAAGTTCAGATGCGAAGGACAATTTTTGAACGCTGGAATTTCCAGTGTTACATGGGTTTTCGCGGGACAAGCTCCGGCGAACAAGTTGATACGTGAACATCCCTACTTCAGTTTCACGAAGTCTTGGTTTCTTTATCATCTCAACCTGTGCGGGGTAAATGAATTCTCCATCAACTTGGTTGGTTTCCCAGAAGATTATAGGTCGGGTGCCAAAACCCTGGTGGATGGTGGGTAAATAATCGATTCATTATTTATGATCGGAACCCTTTTAACCTTGTAAATCTATTGTTACAGTGTTTACGAAAAGGACCCAAATTAGAGAGCAACTGGATGTTTTTATTTTTTTCCCTCGTTTTTGCCTCAATTTCAGACATCTTTTAATATATGTAATGCATCATCCCAATGCATAGTTTATTTGTATGTCTCCCTATCAGATTCCTTTTTGGCAATCCTAAGGATTGCGGATTGCCCCTATAATCTTCCCACATCAATTCCGCTACAGTTTCCCTATAAAGTCCCCTACAAAATTTCCCTCACATCTCCCCCATAATTTTCCCCCCATACTCCCCCGGAAAACGAACGAAAATGCCCCCCTGGAAAATATTGTAATAGTTTTCGAAAACTACATCCATTCTTTGCCATTTGTAAAAAAAAACGCATCCCTAATTTTTTGGAAACAAATTCCCTGGAAGTCAACCACCATTTTAAAAATGGTGGTTCCTTTTGGAAGATGATAAGCTTTATTATAAATGGTGGTTGGACTTCCAGGGAATTCCTTGGTTTCCTGGTAGGGATGGTCATTTTCCCCTACCATTTTTTGCCTCCAGGGAAAAACCTCGGGGATGCGCCGCAGGCTGCGTGTGATCCAGGTTCCGAAGCCCAGAGCCCTGCCGCGGAAGCGGAAGACGGAGCTCTTGTGGCTTGGCGGGAAGGACGAAAAAACAACAGCCCTGCTGGGGGGTTTACGGGAGATGTTGTTGTTGTTGTTGTTGTTGCTGTTGCTGTTGCTGTTGCTGTTGCTGTTGCTGTTGCTGTTGCTGTTGTTGTTGTTGTTGTTGTTGTTGTTGTTGTTGTTGTTGTTGTTGTTGTTGTTGTTGTTGTTGTTGTTGTATTACATCGTCATCTCACCTTAAAAGGGTAAGGACTGTAACAATAAATATTCTATGATGACATACACATATGTAACACGGCGGAACGCACATATATATATATATATAGATATATTTAGGCAGGCTTTTTTTAAAGACCATGTTGGCATGAAATATGCCGGGAGGCAGTTGGCATGAACATTGTTGGAGGGGTTGACCTGGAAAAAACCCAGCCAGCCAACAGCTGCACTCAGGAAATGTTTCCAAGACATGGATCGACCCTTGGTCCAAGTAGACCTTGATGGTGTGATCCGAGGTACAAGAACTAAATGGTAGCTTCAAAATCATTTCCAACGGATCATTTTTTTGGTTTTCACTTTGATAAAGGGAAGATGACCCGATTTACGATCATTTCTTCGGATCAAAACCCACTAGTTGTAAATTGAATTGCTTATCAATGTCATGCCATCCCATCTACAAAGTTTTGGGTGGTAGCCAGGTAGCCCAGGCTTCCCACGCCATGGATGAATTTTTGGTCATTGAGAGGAAATGAAGGATGCTACAGCACACACACAAGCAATTCAGCCAATCAAGATTTTGGATTTTGAAATTTTCATGTCCCAAAAATTCTTGGTGATCTCTTCCTTCCTCCTTCCCCCCCAAAAAACCTAGCCATATAACAACAACCACCAAGAAGACTCAGTTGGTTGAACGAAACCTGCCGGGCCACTTTCCCGTCCCAAAAAAATCTGAGGTAAAAAACTGGGAAGCGCCGCTTGGAGAAACGGTTAAATGGGAAGCTGGGCTGGGAACCCCCCCCGCTTCACCACCTCGACAATCGGGGGGGGGGGGAATTTGCGGAACAGGATGCCTAATGGGTTGGTTTTTGTGAGCTGAATTTTGTTGAAACTTGCGCACTTGAAAAACGGCTTGAATAGAAAACGCCACATTTTTCTTCCTTTGAGTGAAAGATTCACAGGTTTTTACTGCATCCGAGTTGTAAGCAAGAACTCGGGGACCCATACCCTGCAACATGTTTTTTTTCTTTTTCGTATTTTGGTTGGGAGCTGAATTTTCATTTGCAACCTCACCTTGTTGATGATGTCTTTCCATCTTTTCTTGGCTCCATTTTGGGACATGGATTCGATGACTTCTCATGCTGTCCATTGGCATCCATTGGCATCATCTTGGGGAAAGAAAACGAACCATGCTGGACGTCCCAACCGAAAAAACATCACTTGTTTTGCTAAATGTCTTTTTTTCTTCCTTTTTTCTCCCAACTCTTCTGTTCATCAGATAGTTTGTAACACCCACCTCCCCAACAAAAAATCTCTCCTTGGGTTTCTTCATCTAAAAAAATCAGAACGCAACTTTCTGGTGGGAAACGAACGATAACAGACATGTATCGAGATTCCATTTTTTCACCTCAAAATGAAAGACATCCATTTTGAGTAAAAGGTTTTCTAAATGAGGATATATGGACTCAAATCTTGCCTCAAAAGCATTGAGAAATTCCATCATTTGCACCTATCCCTCCTGAAAATTGGTTGGAAGATGAAATTTCCTTTCAAAAAAGTGGTCCCTCCCTTTTTTGGGTCGACATTTCATTCTTTTTTTTGGGGGGGGTGGGGGTACATCCTGGAAAATCAACACAAAAAAACTTAGAAAATCAACCAATTGAAATCCGGAAAATCATCTGAACTCCAAACCTCCATGACGAGATGGGTTTCCAGCCGTTCATTTGCAGGGGTATAACTGTAACTCTTCCATCATTTTTGCAGGCATTTTGTCTGTTTTTTTGCGAGCCGAGGTGCCATTTCTGGATCTGATTCCTGCAGGGATTGCGGAGGAGAATATGGTCAAAGTACTTCGTGAAAAGTATGATCGCAATAGGCAACACGGGGCGTGTTTTTGGTGCTTTTTCTCGCTTGGAAAACACGGTGATGATGAGGATGATTGATGATGGTGACCTGTTTTTGTGAATGATTCGTTTTTTTTTGTGATGATTCTGAGTTTTTTTTCTTCAACAATGAATCTATGAAACCAAGTGATTCAAGATTTCAATCCATCTCATTCCATCCCAAGATTCGTTTGGGCTCCTTTACTTATGACATTAAACGATTTGGCCTCGGTTGTGATGTGCCAAACCAACACGTACCCCCGCGCCCAAGAAATGTGGCCTTATGAAGGGCTTAGCAACCATTGGTTTCCCTTAATGCCTTATGAAACCCTTGTTGTGCCATTTCTGGAATCTCCATCCTTCCAGTTATGCCAGTCCTGTTTGTCCTGTCAGTCGGGGAACCTTTGATCAAGAGTGTTTTCTGGAAATGATGGCGCCATTGGGTTACCAAGCTCATGATTCCATGACTGTGGTGGTCTCTTGCCCAAGAATTTCTTGGACTTGCCCAGAGTTTTTTGTTTTGTTTCGGGGTTGATGGAGGTAATGGGAATTTTCTTAACTAATCTGGGATTGATGGAAGGTGATGGATGGAATTGGGTGGCACTCCTATCCTTGAAACGCCGTCCCCACGTTTTTTTTTGATTATATAAACTTGACAATCTTGGACGAGGGATTGTGGGGGCAAAGGTGGCCAAAGGTTTCCAAGAATCTAGGTCAACTCTTGCATGCAAGTAACAAACATCAGCACCTGCAAACCTAAACAACCAGGACTTTAAATGGATGGAACTGGTGAGACAACTGTTTCCCAAGTAAAGATTTGGAATCATCCAGTTGAAACAGCAATAAACAAATGGTTGTTTAGGGTACCATGTGCTATTCCTTTCCTTTACAAGCCCAAAAGTTGGACGCACACACATAAACTCCTCCCAAAAACGAACATGGACATTGTGCCCTCAAGAATTGGTCTAGGTGGTGGTTTCAATTATTTTTTATTTCCACCCATACCTGGGGAAGATTCCCATTTTGACTAATATTTTTCAAATGGGTTGGTTCAACCACCAACCAGTGGTGCTTTAAGTATATGTGTTCCTTCCTTTTCCAAAGGGTGGCATCTCCAGCTTCGTTAGATACTAAGGGAGCATGTAAATTTCTCAAGCAAGGTTTGTGGAGCAGATTTTTCGGTTGGATTCTGTTTGGAAGGATATGTTTTTTTGGAAGGAAACAATTCAGTAAATTCAGGTGTATAAATTTGAATCTAACCCTTTCCCTCCCACCACGGGATAGGCCAACATAGGCCAACCAAAAATTAGAAATATCCCCTTTTTAGCCTACAAGGTTGGGGTACAAGATTTGGCAGGTGACCACCAAAAGACCAAGGTGTGCAAAGATGGCAAAAGAGTTCGTGCCGTCCAATGGTCCAAAGATCATTTGCATTTTGAAGGTTGGTTGAGACTTGGGTCGAACTTGCCTAGGTGGTGGTTTCAAAGATTTTTTATTTTCACACCTACCTGGGGAAATGATCCAATTTGACTAATATTTTTCAAATGGGTTGAAACCACCAACTAGTTGCCCAACAAAAATCCAGGGGATTTAGGTTGGGGGTGGGTAGTTTCGAAAACGATACGTCAATCATCACCAGTTGGCCACCCCTTTATGATCCGATGGTGGAAGATTTGGCACATCGATATTTCAACGGAGGGAGTTTTTTTTTTTTTTTCCTCCCCCTCCCCTCAAACAGAAACCATGGCCGAAATTGATGGTGCCTAGGGCCTAGTAGTTTGGCATCGTTTTTGATGTGAAAAGAAGTCGTGGGGGACCTTTTTCACGCCCCTACCGGGCCCGATTTTCGAAAATTGACCGACCTCTGAGAACTCCAAAAGAAATGGGATCCGCTGAAGCCGGTGTTTCGGTGCATTGCTTCTTATTTTGGCCCAGAAAATCCCCAGAAACGTGTTACATGGAAAGCAACAGTTTTTTTTAGCCAACCACTTCCAGGTTTGGTGGTGTTTTCAAAGGCTCAATTGGTTTGTTTGGAACGACTTTTCTGACTCTAAAAATCATCAATTTGGACAAACAGAAACCAACCCATTTTTTCCAATTTGTTTCCTATGGCCGTTCCTCTGAAGGGCGGGAGAGGTAGGTTGCCCTCCGAATCCATGAGGACTGACTGGCACTTTGATCAACTCAAAGAACATTATGGCTTCGATGAGGAGATATACCCTGAGCGTTGAGGATTCCTCCTTTTTTCGGAGAAAAAAGGCGCCACAAGACAAATACATGGTACTCGTGAGGAAATGGGCGATCATAAACAAATATGGAGGCACAACATTGTTTTTGCTTGCTATGTGCTTATGTTTAGCCTCAAAACATCACCCAAAAACAGGTGCATCAGTGCATTACCAACATTTCAAGTCCCTTTTTAAAGGTGCTTGTGTTTAAAAGCGACCCCAAAAATGGTACAAGGAGGTGAATGTTGGCCACTGTCGTCGTTGGATGGCGGTTTTTTCAAACCGACTTTTACCAGCTGAAAAGGGTTATTGGTTTTTTGGGTGGTCGTTTCAAACGCATTTTTTATTTTCATCCCTGTTTGGGGAATTGATGAAAGTTAACCAAATAGTTTTTCAGATGGGATGAAGCCACCCACTAGTTGGCTCTACATTTTTGGATCAAATGAGGTGATAATCCTAGCTGAGAAGGGGAAGCCAGAAGCCCCACAAAAATGAAAACACAAACCTTCAAACTGCGAAACACCCACGGAGAATGCCAGTGGCAAGTAAAGTTTTGTAGGGCTTGCCTACTAAAATGTAATAATAGTAATAGTGGAGGAGCGGCATCCCAAAATAAACCCAAAGAATATCCCCAACAGCACGGGCTGAAACGCTGTTGAGCGAAAAATGCTGTTGGACATGACCATGCTTCCCCCACTCACTAGAACTGCATTGGCCCTGCAGCACAACAATGGTAGGAATAGAAAGGTGAAGATGGATTGAACATGTTTGAACTGAACGAATCCGTCCGGTAGCTGTCAAGTATCAATTTCATGAAGGCTTCCTCTTTACATCAAACATTTACTGATTCGTTGCATTTAAGCTGTTGGTCATCCACGCCAGCATTTTTGGGTTCCGAGGACTTTGATGGAAAGTCTTCGCGCTCTGATAACCAATGGTTGTTTGCAGCCAGTTCGGTTGGAAATCCAAACTAATCTCGCTATGAGCACAGGCATATTTTTTCGAAATCCAAACCCAATAGCAAAGTGACAGAATCCCAAATGATTCAAATGCTGGTCATATAGATGTATCAGGATGTTCTCAGGTTCCAGTTCTTTTCAACTTCAACTTGGATGTTTTTTTTAATGGAGTTCCTTGGAACTATGTGCACAATGTTGGTGATTTTTATTCCCGCTTTGGCTCGAGGGTGACGGTCAAAACATAGGGAAGAAATTTCAACGGAACTGGATGCGCCATGTCCACCCTTTGTCTCTCTCTTTCTCTCTCTCCCTCACTATGTTTTGGATACATTTCACATGTTTCAACTTTCAACATGGCAATTTTTTTTTCAGTCCTGCTTTTTTTTCTCCATTTCTAAGCCCACACAAGACATGGGTATCTTCCCCGGATGCCTTGGCTGCAAAACACATTTCAGCAAACCCCAGCACTTGAAAACCCCGTGGAAGCATCGATTGGATGCTGGAAACCGCATCTCGGAGTCTCGAGCTGCAAAAAAAGGGCATCCCTACCCTCCCTAAAACTAACAGTTCGCACCTGAAAATAGGCCATCCCAAAAGAAAACTTATCTTCCAACCATCCATTTTCAGGTGCTATGTTAGTTTTAGGGAGGGTATTCCTTTGGCTTCACTTTCCCGATTTTCTACCGCCGCATCCTTTGGGGGAAAGCCATCCCGAAACACCCATTCAACAGGTCAGTCACCAGTATCGGATCGGTTCCTTGCGTTCATGCTGGTAAAAAATGCCGCATCAACCCCCCAGAAATGATGGGTTGCCCAGCATGTTGGAGTAGAATTTGTCAATGGTGAAATGGCAACGTCCGGGTTTCCAGACATGCTTTTTCACAGTTGGAACGGCTGGATGGGCTACTCTACTGGAACTAACGTAAAATGCCTTGCAATGCATATTTTGAAGACTAAATTCCATAAGCCCAAGGTTGGATGGTACGATATTGTGTTATCCCTCCAGGGAATTTAACATGACATACCCCTTGATTTTGTAGCGGTTGGAAGATGAGGAAATCCTCTTATATAGGTGGGATATGTTACGTTCGCAGGAGGGCATAGAAAACTAGTTTCCCCGTGAGTTTTACTCCGAATTTTTGTGCAGCTGTATGCATCATTTGCTCGTTCTGCTTCACTGAATGGTGGCTCAAGTGATGTAGATAGGATCCATTCGTCGGAGACGCTAAATCTCGCGGCAGCATGCAAACTGGCACAGTCAAGTCGTACAATCCTCATAAGGGAAACTTGGCGAAGCACAACTTTGGTTTTGCCACGGGGATGGACGGCGAAAAGTTGTGGCGAAAATGGATGGTTGGAAGATGAGATGTCCTTTTGGATAGGCCTATTTTCAGGGGCTATGGAACGGGCTAGTTGAATAAATTAGAGACCAAGTAATGTTTGCGCGGTGATATACAAACTACACAATCATAAGGACCATAAGTTGCTTACAACTTATATTATATAACTGGGTTCTAATTTTTTACAGGTTTCAAAGGTAAAATGGGGGTTTGCTGTTAGCCATGATCATTTTTCCCATGGGCTCAATTTGACCCATAAACAATTCCCACAGCGGAAGGGTGAAGGAAACTCCACCCGTGGCTTTGACACCATTTTTGAAGTGAAGATAGTTCTGAGGCCCCCCAAAAAAACGGCGATGGAAATCCGGCAAACTCACCAGTTGATATGGTAAACATTCCATGCTTTACAGGGTTTTTCACATTCCAGATGGTTGTTTGGGATTTCTGAACCATCAACAGTATGACTTAAGCTATCTCTCGGTATGACGTTATGATTCGCCACATAAACCCTGAGAAGTCATGTTTGTTTATTATTTTGGAACTTCAAGGTCTTCTCACAGAAATCTTTGGTAGGAAACATCCATGGTAGTTTCATGGTTGCAACGAACGTCCATGAAATTTATGGCACTGCCTGCAGATTCTCTGATTAAAATGCTGCAATTTTTGCATTTTAAACGGAAGTTTCTTTCAAAACATGAGCCGCAAAAAAAAAATCCTGTTGAGAAATGGCTTACTGTGTAAACCCCACCTTTAAAGAAACATGGTTAGTAAATACCCAACCATATTTTGTCCAACAACTGGGGGGAACATGTTGGTCCCTGGGGTGCGTTTGGAGATAAACCTCCTTCACCTGGGACCAACCAATCGACCAACCTTCCAGGATGGGGCTTTGTTGAGTGCAACGGTCAGGAGTTTCTGTTGGTTTCGGTGTTTTTTTTTTCATGGGGAAAAATTGGGGAACCGTTTGGGGAAGGTTCCACCCATTTCATGGTGGAGTTTTTTTTAGTTGGTTAGGGGGGGGGAGAGGGAGAAAAGGAGAGCCGCCATTTGGAAGGGTTATTTGCCGCCAAGGGAATGGGTTATTTTGAGTAGCTGAAGTTGGAGGAGAAGGAACATATTTCTTGGAAGATTTGTGGTGTTTCGATTTTTGCGGAGAGAATCCCGAAAGAATTCCTAAGAAGGTTACCCAAAAAAGCAACGGTTACTTCACCAATCATTGGCCCCATGGAGTCGAACCATGTCTTTCGACAGTCATGGAAGGTTTACATTGAACGGCTGGAACGACGAAAGGATCCGCAAAGCTAGATGAGATTTTTTGTTGTAAATACTTACATTTTTAACATATATCATATAAGTTACACATTTTTGTTGTCAGGCAGATGTTTCATAACAAAATATACATTTTCGTCCCTGAAAATAGGCCCAAATGGCCCCATTTCAGGAAACTTCAGGGTCTCAGGGGGCAACAAAGGTAGTGAGATTCAGCTTCCTTAGATGTAGTCAACATCATCCGATGGTTTTTTTTGTCAAAGATTCGGGTCGTTGAACTAGTCGTCAAGCCTTCAAGCGTTGGACATTGCCGTAAACTGGGAGGATAATCCTGGCTTCCCCTCCTTGTAAGGGGGGACTATGTGCCAAGTGCAACTGAAGCCACAGCAAGTTGGATCATTTCTCTGATAGCGCACTTGCTACCACTTGCTTGCTACCTCTCCTGCCTTTGCTCACAGCCCACATTCCCTCCAAATAAAGGGCCTGTCTCCTTCAAAGCCCCCCTTCAGAAAACCACCTTGGCACCAGAAGACTATTAGAACACCTTGCGAATTGAGTTGGTTAGAAAACTGGTGTCATTGAGTTTGGTTAGACAAAAAGAACCCCTGCAGGACAGTTTCCTCTACAAAAAGGAACTGAAAGGTCAATGTCCATCAGTCTCTTGGTGGCAGTTCCCACATCACAGAAAACTACTCGGGGGCCAAAACTCCTGCAGCCGTGAGTTCAACACTGTCTTGTGGAAAAACCTGGGAAACCTGCATTAGTGACTTCAAAAAAAGCAGCTTTTAAAGATTGCAATTTATACACGCGTTTTTTTTGGTTCTTTTTTTGGGGGGGGGAGGGCAGGGTTGGCTGGTAAGACAGGTCTATTGAAGCATATTTTCAGGTCCCTTTATTGGCCATGTTTATTCGGATCTTTCGCTTGCTTCCTAGGGTAGAAGGCGCCCTAGAAAGCATGGGCTTCACATATCATTGGGTTTGGTTTCCTTGGGTTTTCAGTGTTTGAACAGGACAAACATCGGTTTCATTGTCTAAACCAGGCAAGCAGCTGGTACTGGTAGGTGTTGGCAAGGTGCTAGTGTATGAAGACCTCCCCATGTTCGCAATCGAATGCAAACACAATTTGATCCGCCGGAATTCAGCCATGAAAAGTTTCACGGGAAACTCCTAGGCATACTTATTGAAGTCACAGAAGTGTTGGGAAAAGGGTGGGGGGAGTTTTGGGAGGACATGATGATGATGATGATGATGATGATGATGATGATGATGATGATGATGATGATGATGATGATCATGATGATCATGATGGATCATGATGGATCATGATGTTGGCTTTCCATGATGGCTTTCCGTCTTCCGAAAAAACAAGAAAACTCGGGGCACCCGGGCACCCATTTGTCATTTCGCATTTCGAAAGGCCGGAAACCAAGTGACGTTCAAAGTGGAGACATCCGAGAAGGGCACTGTGGCAACTGATGTGCAAGTGCAGGTGCCAGTCGAGGAGGCAGAGTCGTTGAAATTGGGGTTTTCTTACCGTGCGTCACGGTGTTACGGCGGATGGTGGTGTTTTAATGGGGAGATGATGTTTTTCTTTCCAAGATGGCAAGATCCCCAAACAACATCAAGGAAGGCCGCGGAAGTTTTAGGTGATGTGAACATCTTGAGGATGAAAAATATGTTCTTTTGAGGTTCTGGGGGGTGGGCTTGGTTTGTTGTCATTGGTCCCTTCAAAAAAAAGATGTTGCAGGCCCAAAATCTCATGGTTTGCAGGGTGTTTTTTTGTTAAATATGACTCGCTGTTTTGTCAAATTCAAAGGTCTGAACTACTTCCAATGCTAGGGATGCCTGGATGCCTTTTTCATGCACCAAATCAGATGGTGCTTGAAAAAGAACCTTTATATATATAAAACCGTTAGTTTTTGCAGTTTTTTTTAAAATGTTGTTGAAGGTCTCTCATTCGCTTTCTTACCATGCTAACTACACCCATCACGCCCCGCCAAATGGGGCACCACCATCCACCGCCGTCGGCCGTCGCTCACGAGGCTTTCTATTTTGGCGAGATCAAACGCTTCAATCCAGTCAGCTCGCCTTGAGTTTTGCGCGAGCCAAAACGGACCTGGGAGGGATGTGAGGTAGTTGTTCCGATACACGTGTGGACCAAAACATGGGCCATAGATATTGATGGTGTACAGTTGAATGTCATGTCTCATGTATGCATGTATGTATATATATATATATATTTGATTTATATATTCAAATATTGCACGCACACTTGCATATATTTTCATTTGCACATTCGTAGCAAGATCTATAGATCTATATGTGGAAATTCGTGGTAGGCTTGTAAAAACCGTTTGGGACAAAGAAGTGGTGGCGTGCCAATTTCAAGTTGAGAGCATCTTGCAAAATCCAGAGGAACATGTACCCTCCACAAAGCAAGACACATTGAGGTGAACCATGACCAGTCGAATAACATCCCGCCCCCCTCAAACGTTCCCAGCAAAGAACTAACAGGTTAAAGAAGGTACAGCCTTAGTATGACCAAGGAAGACATGTTATTACTTTCCTTGAAACTAATATAGCCCCTGAAACTCAATGGCTCGAAGATGAAATTACCTTTGGGGATGGTCTATTTTTCAGAACTATATGAGTTTCAGCAAAGCGTAATAACCCGTGATTAGAGCCCTTCCCCCCCATTCGCGTAGGGGGAGGACATTGGGGACATTGGGGAGGTAGGGGTAGGTTGGCTGGTTATTGAGCCAGATGGACCTCTAATGATCAGCTATGATCAAAGCGTAGAGAGTTTGGTGGTAGGATTCGGAAGGCTCGGTCTTTTGGGAATCGCAGTCGTTCCAAAAAAAGAGATGCACTGAACAAAAGTCGACCCCCTCGATCTAAAGAGATGTTTCCTCTCAACAATTTTTGTTCCCATCTCCGGCTTGGTCGTAAAAACCCACCAAAAAACACATCTTTGGAAACACCATCCCCGTTTTACCGTTTTTTTTTGGGAAAAGTTTCGAGAGTCGTCTTCCCAGAAATCCCAGCGGGAACCTCCAGCAGTTTCCAGCAGCCGGTGGGTTGCCCTTCAGGTGAAGGGCTACGGCTTCATTGCCTGCGAAGCTTTCCCTGACCAAGACGTCTTTGTTCTGAAGAGTGAATTGCCACAAGGCCGGTGGCCGGATTTCCCCGAGTTTCGGGGTGGAAGGGTTTGGTTTTTTTGGGGGATCCGCTTGGAGTCGAAGTCAGTGGTGTTTTTTTTGGTTTCCGCAGCTTTTTTTTTTTTAAAGGAAAACACCAAAAGGGGGATCCTGAAAAAAAACTGAAAAATCCCATTGATTTTTGTAGATTTGTGTATTGTTGTTTGGGGATCCGCTTGTTTGTTTTCCTTTTTTTTGTTCTTCACGGGGTATTTTTGGTTCATAAAATAGCCTCCAACAGAGTGGGCCACCCCTTTTCACTCACTCAAATTTATATAGGCCATGTGTTGTTGAGTAGAATTTTTGCAAGATCTTGCCGCAACAAATATGGTTGGTAACACATTGGTACCAAACAATGATCGAATAGAAAATGAGATACCGAACTCCATTGCGTTTTATTAAGCAACAAATTGAGACTCCAAGACCATCGCGGATTCCTCCGGGAAGCTCGCTTGTGTCATCATTTTCCACGATGGGTGATGGTGGGGAAAAGGTATGGTGGGTGATGGTGGTAGTAGCTTGGAGTACTTTCGGACTTGCCCCTTTGAGGGTCCAAAATATATGCAACTTTGCCCAAATTTTCCCATATTTCAAATCAGGGTTAGTACTAGAATGACTTCATTAACAAACTTCACTTGAACTACTACCTCAACCGTTTTTCGCGATTCCCTCCGCACTTCCTATATATGGGTTTTCTTTTCGGCGCTTGCAACTGCCCAAACAAATCTGCGGTAAAACCGGGAAATATCTTCGTTCCGAAGGGTCACGCGGATGGCTTGTTTTCACCAAAAAACCACCCCATCCAACGGATGGACTTGTGGAGGCTTTGGACCCGAAGGTGGTCATTGCAAATTCAAAGTCACCAAAGATCCTTGGAGCTAACCAGCGGGGGAAGAAAAACTCGGTGGTGGTTGACCACGGTTGACCACGGTGGTGGTGCACCACAACAAGAGATACATGGACAACACCTTACCCTGTGGATATGCAAGTTGCAAGGCATTTTTGGCACCTGTGATGTAGAAAACCCCTATGTCAAAAAAGAGTGTAGATTTTGTGGAAAAAATCCATGGACTCCATGGACCACGTATTTGTTAAGCTCAATCGCGCTAGATGTCTTCCATCAACAGCAGGGCTTCCCATCCAACAGCCCTCCGAAATGCCATGCTGAGGAAGAGAAAGGCCCAGCAGCCAAGCAGATCCAGTTATTGGGAGCTGCTGGGAACCAAGCACAACAAATGAAAGTTTGGACGTGGCCCCAGGGTTGGGGTGGGAAAGGTTGGGGCCCCATGCCCTTTCCTTGGGGAATGAAGGGCTTTGACAAAGGCTGGGGTTCGAAAGGCTGGGGCAAAGGTAAGAGCAAACACCTTTAGACTGTCACAAAGCCAAAGCCCATCTGAGCGCGCGCATCTGAACGCGACCTCAGCCTGTTCATCTACATCACTTTAATGTGTTTCGATTGATTTGATTTATTTTGCATGATTGCAAAGAGACAACAGTGCAGTCCGAGCCCGTGTTCGAGAGAAAATTGGCATTGGAAGCTGGCGTTTTTGCGGGACTGGACTTTGTTGGATGAGGGTTTTGGAGAGGATTCAATATTTCAACAGTCGGTTCAGAAGACCTGTCATTATACTGCAGCCTGCTGAACTTACTTAAATGAAAGTGCAAACAAGGCTTTCATAAATTGACACCAGCTCCAAAGAATCTCATTCATAGCCCAGTGACAGAATACAAGCAAATGCAAGTTGTGCATGACCAATGGCCTATGGATTTGTGTCACCTTAGGATATGTGACCTCAACTTCTCAAGTGCCATCAAGGCCAATGACATGGGAAGACCATGCTATTGGAGGTAGCCAAAACCCCGAGAACTAAGTGGGTTAATCCCATTGGTCTTTGACATCCCAGGTGGTTCGCCGGATTTTTGACATCAACAGGAAGATAGTAACATTCAGCAGAAGGTTTTTCACGGAAGATTCCGGTCGGCGGTTAGTCTGAGATTCCTTGATCACTTCACTCCCCTATTCCTTTGGTGCACCAAAGATGCAAACAAAAACGCACACACACACACACATACACACTTTAGACGTTGCAATTGCCAGATGTGTGTGTAATTAAACTTCCTATGTAGCTTACCAGTAGCGAACAAGATATTCCGGCTGGGATTTTTTTTGTTTTTGCTTGGCACTCGGGGGGCTGGATGATTGGAGACCGGACGGTGACCACCTCGACATGTATTTTTTGCGTTGCTTGCATGACTCAGTGGTTCAAGAAACGTCAACTATTAGCCAGCCATGTTGACTGGCACAATCAAATCATACAACCCTCACAAGGGTGCCTTGGCTTGCGAAGAGTCGAGATGTTTCATGGTGGTTTCTGGGGGGCTCTGGGTTTCTGGGGTTTGCTTCAGGATGGTGGTACTCGAAAAGAGGCAACTGCATGGATTTAGCCTTTCCCGCTCAGTTTTTGTTTTTGGTGATCTTTGGGGATGACAGATTGCCAGGGTTATCGCACACAAGGCCAAACAAAACGGAAGTGGTTTTATCCCAAACAAGTCACTTTTATGAGGATTTTTTTCTTTCCCAACGTTCCCATGTTATGTCTTTAAGACCATCCAACCCACGAAAAGTTTCACGAAAGAGGCAGATTTCTCATCAATATCTTCCAAAACTCCTCATCTTGAACGCCCAGGCTGGGGGTTCATTGAGTGCAACGGACAGGATACCTTTGTGAATAAGAAGGACTTGAAGGGCCACTGTCCATCCAAAGGCCCAAAAAAAGGGTCGGAGAAGGATGGATGGATGGATGGATGGATGGATGGATGAGGCTTGGCAGGGTTTTTTCCCACCTCTAAAAAAAAGCATTCCCAATTTTTTTGGAGCCTGGAACATTGGCATAGAGATTTTTTATGTTAGAAGATAAAATGCAGTGACTATAGTGTATAGATACAAAGACACTCTACAGGTATAACATGTATCTAAACCTGACAGATATATAATATATATATATATATTTGAATAAATATATTGGTCTACATCTTCCATGTTCGGTTCGCGCATCGAAACGAATGATGTGAGCCCTGCAAGTAGTGATTTTTAGGGCCCCCCCACTACAAGAAATAACCAGTTTCCAACGTTAATTTTTGTTACCTGCCTGAGATTTAACTAGATACAGGAAAAGATACCTGAAACATATCCATAATAAAGAGGATATAGTTTTTGCAAAACCATCATAGTTTGGTATGTCAAATTTCTCCGGTGTAGTTTCAGAAACCGGTACGGCTTGTAGTAGCAAAATCAGAAGGGTTTGGTACGGCTTTCCTTTTGTCCAAGACGATATTGATAAATGTGCCGACTACACCTTGGAAGATTAACATGGAACCTACAAATCATCCATTTAGAAAGGAACATGCTCTTCCAAAGCTTCATGAGGACATGTTTTGCAGCCGTTCATCTTCAGGGATGTTTTCCACAACGTTAAAGATCTTTGGGGGATTCAAAAAACCTCCATGCCGCCCCACCGGTTCCTCCGCCAGGGAACCAGGTGAAATTTCAGATCTCTCAAACTGAAAAGGGAGCACAGGCCACGAATGTGGAGGTGTTAGTACCTGAAGAGGAACAGTCCTTCTTTGGAGAAATCAAAAGCTTCAATCCCACGAAAGGCCTGCGGGAACGGGAAGTTTGGGATTGAAGGTTGGAGGGTTTGGGGTATCTTAAATGGAGTCGATTTGGAACATGTGACATTGTAGATGCAGGTGAACACCCCAATTTTCCCACTTGAGCATGGTAACTTTCAAAGTATTTCTTTATCTATCTATCTATCTATCTATCTATCTATCTATCTATCTATCTATCTATCTTTCGATCTTTCTTTCCATCTTGGCATGGATATGTATGGGTGTCCATGTTCCGAACGTCCCCCTAGTGCAAAAAAGGGGGGAGGACTCCACCACCAAGCTATGGGAAGGGCCTGCAGAGATTCAGATTGATGATGAATGTTTATGTATCCTTTTATTACTTGGCCAATGGCTTAACTTTAAACTTTTTAGGATTACATATTTAGTAGGGAAAATAAAGTTCAAAGTTTTATTTCAGGGTCCGTTGGCTAAGTGAGTTTTAGTTGGTCTACTCAAGATGGAAGGACTTCAAATTGGCTTGTTGCACAGACCGGGAAGGAATTTTTTCACCTATAACCACTGATGCAAAAGATATATCCTTTGGTGCGTCAACGGGTGATTTGGCTGCTCACGAGGTTTCTCTTAGATTTCCCTATGATTCTCTGGGTTGCTAATAAAGGGGGTTTGCCCGAATGAGTGAGTTCCTATCATTTTGCAATGTAGACCTGATATGTTCATCAAAAAACCCACCAGTCTCCAGTCTCGCAAAGAACTTCCGAGCTCTGCAGGTTATGGCTTTATTTCCTGTGAGGCCTTTCCGGACAAGGTTGGATTCTTTGAACAGCCGCGAAACGCAGCTCGTGGTTCCGTCGGTTCCGTCGTTATGTTCGTCGTTCGTTGGTTACCTGGTTGGTTCCGTAGGTTCATGTGATTGGGTGAAAAGGGATTGAGTGAAACGATTTGGAACCTATCAAAGCTAGTATATACTTGCCATGGGGAAATGTGGCAGGAATTGATGTACGGATGATGTATGTCACTGATTGTCATGAGCGGTGAGAAAATCTGTCAGATCTGTCGGGCTCACTAAACAAAAAGCGGCATGCGGCATGTTTTTCTTGGGATGATGAAAGGCATCGATGTGAGGTTGCTTTTGTTTTTACTCTGGAAGATTAACGGCTGGAACCTAAAAATCACCTGTTTGAAAAGGAAAATCACCTTCCAAACCTTCATGTTTGGGTTCCATGTTAATTTTCAGGGGTGTATATAATACAAGTTTGAAGGTTCACATTTGTAGTCAAAGATAGTAGTTAGTATGAGGTGTTTGACTGAAGATTGATATCTCTCATGTAACGGTGAAAAGTACACATACCCACACCAGTTTTGGAAAAAGACGCCGACACATGGGATTTCAGAATGCAGCCCATCCATGAATCAAACCTTCTAGACCTTCCACAAAACTGGCTGATCACCAAATGGGTGTTTCCAAAAATAGGGGTACCCCAAAATGGATGGTTTATAATGGAAAACCCTATTGAAATGGATGATTTGGGGGTACCCCTATTTTTGGAAACACCTAAATGCTGCCCCGGGGTTCTCCCTGATTTGCTCCAGCCCAGCCTCCGGCGTCCAGTTCGCAGGACATTTTCGTCTTGAAATCCGAATTACCCGGAGGCTTTGGGCCTCAGGGCGGGCTCTGCAAATTTAAGGTGAGCCAGGAGCGATGAGAGCTGAAACGCTTGGAAAAGGGGTTAACAACAACACGCCATTTGTACTAAGGTTGCCAAAGGTTTTTTTTTGTGTGGATGTGCTTTTGAGATGTTTTGAGCAGTCTTGGAGGTTAAAAAACAAGGTAAGCTACAGGTGTTCACAGTCAAAGAAAGCTGATATCAAACTTTCTTAAGTTTTTGCACCCCAGCCAGGAAGGCAATGTTGTCATGCTTCCAGGCAGTACTTATTGGATGATTGTCACCAATAGCATTTTCCAGAGACTCGTATCCTGGAGTTACCTTCGGGGGAGGAACTACACTGAGTATCAGTGAGCTTGGTGTAGATATCTTATGTTTTCTTGGAGTAGATTCGTAGATGAATTCTTTCCCCCCCACCTTGAAAGTTCAGCATCAGTTTTGGATGAAGATTCACCACATAGCTACAACTCGCCAGTTCGCCCAGGAGGACAAGGGTCCCTCAGCAAAGGAAGTAATGCTCTTGGGATCGGCTGGGAATCAGGTGCAACAAATGAAAGCCATGGGCTATGGTGGTTACACCTGGGGCAAGGGTGATTGGGGTGGCAAGGGTTGGGGTGGCAAGGGTTGGGATTGGGGTGGCAAAGGTTATGGTGGCTATGATGTATACATGCCCATGCAAATGCCAATCCCTTGGGGAAAGGGTGGCTATGGCAAGGGCGGCTTTGGTTGGTGAAAGCTCTAGGATTCAACAGGACAACAGATCCTGAAGCTTCTGGAGCTAGCGGCAGGCACCAATGACAGGGGGATCCTGGGGAAAAAGTTGGCGTAAAAGGACTCATGATATATATATATATATAGCCATCCTAGTTGGGGATGAAATATGAACAGACGGAACGAAAAAAAAGCTCCACCAAAGTCATGAGGACATTGTTTTTTTTTGAAAACTTTTATGTCATTTGAAAGGTGAGAGAAAGATTGGCCATGGCCAGGGTCCCCTTCCTGGCTTTGACATACCCAGGCGAATCTTTTGTATGTGTAAATTCTGGCGGAAGAGGCAGTCCAGGCAGTTGAAAAAAAGGCTGGCTGCAGCTGTGTCAGGTGGTGGGATAGAAGTGGAAGGGTATCTAAGATAGATAGATATACATGTATGTATACATACCTCTACATACATACACAAATATATATATATATATATTATACACTCCCTAGAACTAACATAGCCCAAGAAAATGGGTGGTTGGAAGATGAGTCGTCCTTTCGGGACCTATTTTCACTGGCTATGTTAGTTTTACGGACGGTATACTAGGTGGTTTCAGAGTATTTTTTAATTTTCACCCCTAAAAAGTGGAGACATGAAATGTTTCAAATGGATTGGTTCAACCACCAACGATTGAAAAAACATCTTGGAACCAGTCTGGCCGTGAATCCTACAAATACCCTTCACCTATGATTGTTTTTTTTTTTGTGGAGCTGATTTTTTAAAATCATCTGCCGATGGCTACCCTTTTTCTTTTGAGCTTCGTTTTGTGTTTTTTTTTGGGGGCACTGTTGGTTATATACATATCAACAGTAAGCAAAGAGTGAATGCTTTTCAATACGATGCATCATGCCAACGGGCAGTGTTACTTGTATGTCTCCCCGTCGGGTTGACCATGCAAACTCACGCATCAATTCCGACACAATTCCCCCTACAATCTTCCCACATCAATTCCAATTTAATTTCCCCCAACAAAAAGTCCGAAGTCCCCTTACACAATTTTCCCCTACAAAAGCTTCCCCCATCCTAAGGCCTAAGGATTGCGGATGGTCCCATGTAAATGCTTAGGTAGGCTTGGTTTTGGAATGGTGCCCCCGATGTTTGGGCCATTCCTCTCAGCGACTCCTGGTCAACAAAAAAAATCTCAGGAAAACCGCCCTCTGGAGCTGAGCTGAAGACTCGTGAGTCGGAGATCGAGAGCTGAAATGATCATAGCTTCAAAAATTGATTTTTTGGAGGGATAACATCTAAAATGAGTTAAACACACACGCAAAATTTGAAGAAATAGGACATGAAGAAGAACATTAACATGTTTTGAGGGGTAAAAAAAAACGTTTTTTTCCCTCAGACAACTCTGCCATGGCAGAGTTTCACTGCGACTGTTTTCAATCGCAATGCAATTTCCTTGAAACATAGGAAGGAAACCACCTTAGAATCAGAGTTTTCTGTTGCACCTACCTTTGAAGATCATTTGATCAGGAAAAAAGATCCAGACTGGACAGCGAAAGTTGATTGGTTTCCTTGGCCCTAAACTTCGCAGGGTCGCCACGCTGGAGATGAGAAAAAGTGGGGGACAGGAACTTGACGTTGAATGGCTTTTGAGGGGCTTATTTTTTTCAATCCTGATAATGACATTTTCTAGGTGGTGGATTTTAAAAATATTTTTTATTTTTACTCCTACCAGGGGAAGATTCCCATTTTGACCAATATTCTTCAAAGGGGTTGAAACCACCAACTAGTTTTTGCGACTGTAAGATCTTCTGAGTGACACCTAAGAAGTCATAGATATACTCCATGTTTTCTTTTGGGCACCCAGGCTATTAGATTTACGAGCATTGAATTGTGTTATCTAATGTCTTTAGGTCTGACATTGATTGTAAAGTGGAAACTTGAGATGCCTTGTTTCTTTGGGGGATGTTTAGTCATTAGAAAAAGCAAAAAAATGGCGTTGATGAAGCAAAATTGCATCAAACCTATGTGATAGTGAACCAAATAACATATCTCCGTGCCTGAACTTTTTGAATATGACATACACCCCGAGTTTTGTGTTGCACTTTGTGCCAACAAAACCAACAGCATAGGCCGATTCAAACACACGAAGACCAACGAGTCTTGGAAAACCCAAGTGGAAAGAATCCCTTTTTTGCTCGGCTTGAGGTGCATGGGCATGGTCGTTGTGATTCTGTTTAGTCAGCCAAGTAACTTTTGAAGGAGGAGGGAAATAAACGATGCCCAAATGAATTACAAAAGAAACATCTCAAAGGTAGGCTGGATTAACAACAAGTGTATTTATTTTTTTACAGCAGTGAGTCTTCCGCGTTAGTTACGCCCATATTTTCCGCAGGTCCTTTAGTTCTCATGCTGTTTGTTGATGGAGTTTGTCATGTCAAAAACCAAAGCCCTAAGGCAGCCGGTCCAACAGTTTTTACTCACAGGGGCCAGGGTAGATAGATCTTGGGTCCATGAAGCCTTCCTGTTTAAGCCCTTATGCCCATTCATACCAACAAAAAAGGTGTGAACTGATTCGATTAGATTGCTGAATCAGGAGATGAACAGGTTATATTTGCAAAGTTTTGATTCTCAAAGGTTTGCTAGCTTTCTTTCGGTATCTACTTGGTTCTGATTTTTTTTCGGGTGAACATCTCCATGAAAAAGATATCTAACAAGTGAAGAACCATATCACCACTGGACATCTCGCACTGTCGCATTGTGTGCCCTGCCGGGTCCCGGTCGACCTACGCGTCCGATCCACAGGTAGATTCGCAGCTGAAAATTCATTGCCTGTTTCATTGGGAGAAACATAAGGTGATGTAAATATTCATGGCATGCCCCATGAAACCAGGTACTCGTACTGTGTATATATATGTATATACTGCACACACACACAAATATACAGAGGTTGGGAGAAAATCACGCTGAACAATTTGAAATTATGCCGAATTTATTTGTTTTCCTTACTAATTTCCGGCATTTTTGGAAACATATCCATCCCAGATATCTTTCGTAGCTTGCTGGGGACTCCTCCTTGAGTCCTTGGGGCATGGATTTTGACATATGAAAGGCTATGATTTTTTTCCGTGGAGAAATCAAAGTGCTTTGAAAAGTTCCAAAGAAGAAAGTTAATGAAGCTCTGTTTGGACGTGGCTGGCAATGAACATTCTACATTATCTGATGATATTTGATTTGTAAGTGCCATAAAACCCAGGTGACCAACCCGAATCTCCTAACAGATCTACAGTCTACACATATATCTCCTGTTGCAAAACTGGGGGGGTCAACTTCAATGAGAAATGCCTCATGAGGTACTTTGTGAATGATCCATGATCATAAATCTATCCTTCTATCAATATATGTATACACAGTATATACAAATATTCCAACACAATCATACTTCTACGTGAATGAAACCAGCGACGTCACTTCTGAACTCATTTGAACAGGTGAATTATAGTAGGGAGACTATCCGAAAATGTTAATTCACCCAGGTACTTAGATTCTACTACAAATCATTAGACATCATCCCATAACCAAAGCATTAGCAGAACAACAACAACAACATTAACCACATTAACCACATGAATCACACAAGCAACAACAACAACAACGACAACAACAACAACAACAACAACAACAACAAGAAGAAGAAGAAGAAGAAGAAAAAGAAGAAGAAGAAGAAGTAGAAGAAGAAGAAGAAGAAGAAGAAGAAGAAGAAGAACAAGAAGAACAAGAAGAAGAAGAAGAACAAGAAGAACAAGAGCGTACTTCCCCTTGTCTTGCGGCCTCTCAACAAAAATGGACGACTCTAAACAAATTGGCCCTCGTTGAGGTCATCGTAAGGGCTGCACCTGGCGGGCAGCCCTTCGTAGATGGTTGGTGACTCGCCATGGCGTCGGCGATGCAGGCACAAAAGGAGTTGCGGAGAACCAACTCCAAGTTGGGTTCGTTGGGGGCCCCCAGCTTTCGTTTATCCAAAATTGATTTTGGTCCAAAATAGAGGTTGGACCCAATTTTGTTTTGGGAAGAAAGTTGGGGTTTTTGGGTGTGTTCAAGAAGAGGCTTGATTTGATGAGGTCTTTTTTTCTTGATGGTGGTTTAGCCAGGGTGATGATGATGATGGTGATGGTGATGATGATGAGATGTTTTTTTTTGGGGGGGGAAGGAAGGGTAGAGAGAACCAGGAAATGAACATCACTAGCCTTAGAACAATCTCCAGCAGCTACGATGTCTGTGATTCGACTGTTGTGGATGCAGGCCCTGGAAGACTTCTCAATACGTCGGTCTTGGATTTGTTGATTTAGGTGATTTAGGTGATTAGCGAATCTTCTTTTGATGATGTATACTATACATATACCATGGTATAGGAAGACTCTCATTTTGAAGTGTTTTTTCATGATCACCAGCAAATCGGAGTGCAGTTTGGTGGGAGATGACTTGAAGATGATAGGCCATATCTCCAGATGTGCGCACAGATGGGTATGACCGTCCTGGTAGTTTCGAGTTATGGGGATGTCTTTAAAATCAAGACATGTCTCAAGTCTTCTGCGGATCAAAGGGATTTGAATTTGGGTAGATGTGTTCCATAGAGCATCAAAACATCGTTGAATCGAAGTGATCAATGACATGTTGCATATAGGGGATTATACTACCCACTTAAATAGGGGTTATAATAAGCCATTATAAGCATCGCTATTCAGCAACCAGTACAATGGAAAGTAGAAGCTTTTTTTTTCTCGAGGCTCAAGTCAGGAGTGAATGTCTGCCCAGAATTTCTGTCCCTTGAAGCGCCACAGTCAGTTTTTCCTCCTAGTGAACCGAAAGCCTAGTGCAGACTGAAGGAAATCATGTTGCAGGATGCATAGAATGTGTTGTTTTGCAACTGTTAGAGGCAAGTATACAATGATTCAGAGGTCAGCTGGAATACCTTTTGCCCAGCCGAATTGAGATGGAGGTATGAAGATGAAGTTGCAAAAATGTAACCTGGTAAGACATGTAATTCTTTCCAAGCATGAGATGTTTCAACAAACTTTCCCTCCTGTGGTGGCTTCCGGACGTCGAGGTCACAATACCAACCTGTTCCAACATCAATGCATGGCTAGGGCACCTAGAAAGCTGAAGTGGCACTGAGTGTGGGGAAGCAGGTGGGGATGTTGGCCCATGGCAAGATAGATGCTGAAGCATACACTCCGGTAAACAAATATAGCAATGAAAAATGGACCCTTGGAAGATGCATTTCCTAGTGAAAAAGGGGATATTCTGTTGCTATGTTAGTTTTACCAAAGGGTAGATGTTCTTTAGGATGTTTCAAGTGTAAATTGACGGTGGTCGTTATCCATCTGTTTTTTCAAAAGATAAACCTTGGAATTTTAGTTTCATGAGCTTCTTCGTCATCGTCCTGCAACTTCCAAAGATCTAGTTCCTGGAACTCATTTTCAGGGAGTTCCAGGCCCATGTTGACAACTTATTTGCCGGTTTCCTCCGGTGAGGGACGTTGGCTGTTGAATCACAGTTCCCGAGGAGAAGAAAGCAAAACTTCCAAAAGCGATCTCGAGGCACGATTTGCTTCTCACTCGTTTTTTTGTTGTGGTCCCGGTGGCCAATGTTGTTGTTGTCGTTGTTGTTGTTGTTGTTGTGGTTGTGGTTGTGGTTGTTGTTGTTGTTGTTGTTGTTGTTGTTGTTGTTGTTGTTGTTGTTGTTGTAGTGGTTGATGCGGTTGTTATTGTGGCGCTTGTGGTTGTTGGTTGTTGTGCTTGGTGGGTGTTCGCTGTTGGTTATTGGCTGTTGGTTGTTTGTTCTTGTTGTTTGATGTTTTTGCAGTCTAGCTTCCATCATTGGCAGGTGGCAACATGCGTGAAAAATGCTACAGGGTAGTATGTATATAACTGTATATGTACACACATATGTATATATATGAATATTTAGATACACATATTGGTATACAAGTGGTATCTGCTAATTCGGTGATCATATATCGAATTTTTTGCTACTTACCACCTTTGTCCGCATCCAGAAACCATTGATACAGGATCCAGATGTATCCAAATATCAAAATCAATATCCAAATTCACATGGAGCATTCATAACTTGACACTGCCGTTTTTAGCCGTTTTTTTGGCCAAGGGGTGCAGTGGGACCAGTGGGGCGTAACTGACGGTGAAGGTAGGCCCAATGGAGACGCCAAAGGAAGAGGGCTATACTTTTGCTTTCGTGTTCCTGATGGCATCTGGACATATCAATCCATCCTTTCCCGTCGTGCCTTGGTGAGGTTTTTGGCTAAGTGGAGTTTGAGTAGTACTCCCAAAAAAAACTCATAAAAAGGAAGGGCCCTAAAATGAAAGTAGTCTCCCCAAGCACTATTTTTTCAGGGGCTGTGTCAGTTTCAGGGAGGCTACTTTTTTTTTCCCCCTCTTCCCATCTCCAAAGTGTTTAAAGGATGTATTACTGTACAACTCTGAAGGGACACTTCTTGTAGTGTTTTTAGGCAAAGAAGAGCGTGGCGGTTGACATGAGTGTTACAAATTCTAAAAGAATTGTTTATATCACAAGACCTTTTCAAACCTGGGGAAACCCCTTTTTTTGGTTCCATACATTTTTCATTTTCACCCCGAAAAATTTGGAAAAAAAACATGGGACCCATATTTTGTGTCCCCGATATTTTGGACCAACCGAGGCCAGGGCACTTGTGGCTGAGGGCCATAAGGTTCATTACCTAGGACGAGAACAGATGAGGGAAGCCATTGAAGATACAGGTGCTACCTTTCATAACGACATCCATGTACAGAAGGATTTTTATGACGCGTGGCGGAGTTTGACTTTTTTTTTTTTAAAATGGAAATTGGAAATGCAGTTGAGGAATGAAAAAAATCCGGCCCTACTTTCCATTGAATCCTGGTTGGTTACTAGGGATCCTTGTAATGGTTTATCATAATCCCCACGTAGCTGGATAGTATAAACCCCCTACGTAACCCAACCAACCGTTGTGGCTCAGTTGCTGTGTTGGAAGGTTTTACCTTGGCCGGTGAGTGTGTGAAGATCTAGATGTTACAGAGAATTGGGGTGTGGCCCACAGTGGCAAATGAAGGTTTAGGTTTGGATCGCATACTAAAACTATACTAATAGCGCAACAAAAGTCTCTCTCACACGCACAAATATTTGTATATATATATATGTACATGTATATTGTTTATTATTTTGGAGAAGGCTTATCAATTCTTCAGTTGATCTTTCAATTGGGGTGAAATCTGAAAGGAGTACTGTACCTCTTTTCCGTTGATGTTGATCTTTTATGTCCCGCTTCCTCAAGTAAACTCGCATTGCAATGGAATACGCAAATAATGGGAATCTAGGGGTGCTCCCCCAAGAAGAAAGGCCTTATCAAGGGGCTATTAAACCATCATTGTCCCTTAATAATCCCTGAATAAGGCTTTATTTTTCTAGGGGGTGGCATTGGGGGGAGCACCCTTAGATTCCGATAAAAAAAACGCATCTTCAACTTGGCGATGTTAGTCTGGCGGAGACCTTCCTTCAGATTGAAGCAAACAAGCACCCGATGCCAAGGAAGGAAGAGATCCATCTTTATGGGGCGCTCTGGGCTCGTTACAACAAGAACATCAGCTCAAGGGTAGCCAGACGAAGGCCTTCTTGATGTTGAAAGAGTCACTTGGAATGACACAAGGTGAAATTGTGAAACTATTGGGTCTTGAGGTACCCTACAAAAGTACCAATATCAATATATCAACTTGTCCTTTCAAGAATGGCCGTCATTTGGCCCAAGTCTCAATGGTATGGGTTTGTACAGGCTCTTTGTCAAACTATTTTGTCTTTAAATGAAAGTTCTAGGTCTATGAAACAGTCATTCGGATCCTTTCATGAAATTCTACTTTGATGGATTGCGATCCAACTCTTCATATTGAATCCTCACCAAAAGATTTGTTGCCAAACAACACCTAGGTGGTGGTGGTGGTTTCAAAAACATTTTTTGGAATTTTCACCCTGAAAATCGGGGGAAGATGAAACCATTTTGACATTTACATATTTTTCAGATGGCTTGGTTCAAAGGTTTTCGGCTCGGCACGTGTGCTTGGTGGTACCCCCACTAGGTGACGTGTAGCTTTTGACCTTAGGGGACGCGGTTGTTGTATGCGGCCGTGCTTCCTCGTCGTAGCATTCTGCCTTTCTTTCACAGGTTGCAATTCGGACTTTACGGGAAACGAGTGGGCATCGCAGACTGCGTGCGGTCAGGCAAGTTGCGAGAGCTTATCTCAAGAGGTTTTCTGTCAAGCCACGTTCAACGAGGGCTCTGAGACGATCGGTACGGGCCGTTGGTGTCTTGTGCAGGCACCACAGCTGGAACGATCTGGAGTATTCAAGTTGGATACGGGGAATTGCAGCACAGATGGATTGGCAATGCAATCAATGCGCAATTTGGGTTTCTCTTCGGAAGGAAAATTGCACCAGTTGCGGCAAACACTGGTCAACAGTCTGGAAGAAACCCAGCCGCAGATCGCAAAGTCGGCGACGCAAGGCTGCTGGACAGAAGGAGGATGCGGATCCCAAGGAGATGGAAACAGAGGACGAGCTCACCATGTTCACGGGAAAAACCCCATGGGTGGCAAGCACACCAAACTCACGACTTTCCACTCCAGCAGTGACATCCGCCGCAGGTGTCCAGCCAGAAGCCAAGTTGGAGGAGGCGAAGATGCCGGTGATGCCTCCAGAGCCAGTTTTGCCAAAGCCTCCATTGCAGAACTCGGTGAAGGTTATAGAGCATCTCAAGGGGCTCAAGGAAGTCATGGGTCAGTTGCCCGAAGAGTTGGAGACTCGTCTGCAGCAACTCGAGGCGGCCAAACCAGCCGACAAGGCTCTCAGCCATGCACACCTCAATCGTTTGGTGAAGTTGCAGCGGCAGTGCAGAGCACAGAAGGAGAAAGTGATGAAGTTGGACGAGGACTGGAAGAAGTTCGTGTCCCAGGTCCAGGAACGCTTCACCAAACACAAACTGCTGTTCGTGGAGACACGCAAGCAGTTGATCCAATCAATTCGAGACAAACAGCAGGAGTTGGATGCAGCCAAGGAGGAGATTTCCAAAGCTTCTCTTTCCCTACTGCAACAGACAGTAGAAGGGGAGGTGTTGGAAGAAGATCCAGAGCTCGACGATGGACAGTTGATGGAGAGTCTCTTGGATGCTCATGGCCAATTAGCAGATTTGGACGAGTATCCGGAAGTGGACATGGACATCATCGAAGACGATCCACCGCACCCTACGGGAGCTGCACCCACGGTCAAGCCCTTTTCCAGGAGGGTCAGTGCAGGTTCTCCGGCAAAGGTTGCCAAAGAGCATTTGAAGGTCAAAGAAGTCAAGAAGAATGGGGAGAAGGAGTCTGGGTGACATCCCAGGATTATGTGGATGACTCGGTCTCTGTGGATGTTACCTGCGTCATCGATGACGTCTTTGTTGGCCAGTGGACGTGGGCTGCAAATGATGAGCTTATGGATGAACAATGCGAATCGCCTGTAAAACAGGTGCGTTTTAATCTCAATGTGGAGGTGTGCTACATTGACGCCTCGGTGGACGATGAGTCATCAGCTGTGAACACCCTTGCTTCAACCCCATGTCCGAGTGACCGCTGGTGTGTTGGAGGAAGGATGGTCACAGATGGCTCTCGTAATGGCTCACCCTTTAGCAAGGACAATTGGTGCACCGTTGAGTCTGGGGTCGATTCAATGTTTGATGTGCCATTATCGGACAGCTTTGCTTCAAGGGCCGAGGCTTTCTCAGGTCTTGGAGGACCTGCTACCTCTGAGTTTGAAGACGACTTGGGGGATAGTATGACGCTCATGCAGAGGACCAATCCTGACGAGCATCCTGCAGATGGGTTGCGGGTGTTAGGATCATTGGCCCCTGGCAGGAATGGTGTCAAGGTAAAGGTATGGTTCATTGGTCGCAGAAATCAACAGGAGCACCGGCCATACGTTTTGACTTTACGAAAGGATCGAGTTCATGAATGGCAGCATGTGCTGCGCGGCAGATGGTGTGAGCTTTCTGGTGAAGGCTCTCCTTTTGCAGATGTTGTTGTCCCATCGCCTCCTGTGCGTGACTTCGAGGAAGCGTTTCCAGCAGGGGATGCACATGTTTTGATGTCATTGCATTCTGGAGGAGTTGCGGTCCTGTTGGACATTAGTTGTCCAGATTGGACCATGAGACATGCATGGGTGGTGCAAGCTAGAACAGTGGCTGACCTCTTTGTGCGTGTGGGATTGACGGAGTACCTATATGACCCTCGATATGAATGTATCCTGGAAGATGAAGGGGTCATCCGTCACGTGGGGTACAGACTACATCTCCAACATGGATACTATGGGAAATTGGTGGTCACGGAGGTGATGGCCAATGATGGTTCTTCCGATACTTCTCGGATCTCATCGGCCCGCTCAGTGGCGACAGCCAGTACGGACTGTGGTTCTGGGGAATCCCATGTTGATTCTATTTTTGATGAGGTCAGTGCGACAACAGACTTCACTAGCCTTTTTCAGTCTTTTGAAGCTCAAGTTGGGCAAGCACATGCGGCATTGGATGGGGTGCGATGTCGACACCTAGGTGAAGGGCAGTCTCGGCTCGACCACCTTCCAGTTGATATCCCTGACCCAGAAGAGGATCTTGATGTCACGGATGCTGCATTTTCTGATGATGACGATATGCTTCGCACCAGTAATCCGCAGGATCTCTATGATTTGCAGGATACATTGCCACCAGACATTGCCGGTACTTGGCGTTTGGTCTCCTTTGGACTCCGAGACTTTCACTTGGGACGTAAGGACG
>DF241653.1:1838-73913 GCA_000507305.1 Breviolum minutum Mf 1.05b.01 | reverse complement strand
CTGCGACAAAGCCAACAAATGCCAACTTTGTTCGCGTCATCAGAAAAAATGTTCAATGAATCAAGGTTGTCACAAACGATTCTATAGGCACATGTTCTTCTGAATTATATATTTTTTCCCTTTTGAAACTTCCGCCACCGCCTCGTGCGGCTATACTGGTAACCCCATATACCCACCTTGCCCAACCTTTGACAAGTCCCGACGGTTGAAAAACTGGACGTGGGGCCATGATGGGGGGGAAGGTGGGGCAATTCGAAAGGGGGTTACCTGAGGTTTTGCTAAGATCACTCTCCCAGGCTCTTCCCTTCGTGGCCTTTTTTGGATGGTTTTTTTCGTGCATTTGGGTGATCAAGTTGGGTCACTTCGAAGAAGCTGATCCCTCTAACATCTACTCCTGAAAATAGGCCGAAACCCGAAAAGGAAAGTAATTTCCCAACCACCCATTTTTTAAGGGACATAGGGGACTATGTTTGTCTTAGGAAGGGAGTAGATCTTGGATCAAGAAACATTTTAAGTTTAATTTGACCTGCCTTTGTTGAGTCGAAAAGTCGAAAATACTCTAGTTGTTCGGTGTTTTCCGACTCGTGGGTAGCTTGCCCTTGGCAAACGGTTTTCGGGGGTGTCATATCATATATTATGGCGTTTTCTACATGTTCAACTTAAACAATTAAGAACCTGAATACAAAAACAAACCTTTGATCACATAGGAATGTCTCCAAAAAGTCTTCCAGAAAAACAGAAACCGTAGTGAAATGATGTTTGAGTAGGAAACCCAAGAGGATTTTGGAGGGGTGGCCTTCAAAAAATGAAACTGATGTCTGCTTTGGCTTCAGTAGGATGTGTACCACAGAAAACATGATGAACATGAGAAATGAAACCAAAGGAGCCAGCCAAAACACAGCAATATATCACCACCTAGAATTTATGAAATACTCTGACTCTAAAAATGATACCTGGAATCAACTACCAAATTTCATTGGTAAACTGCCCCGATTTCCTATTCACTATGCTATCATTGCCTTGCCCATAAGGTCACATCAGCAACTCTGTCCGCCCTGGCGATGGTTTTTTTCGAAACAAAAAAATGGGAGAAGATTTTTCGTGGTGCTTAGAGGTTCAGGATACTGGAGGTAACTGGTTATATGTAGGTTTTTTTCACCCTGGTTAGGGGACATATTTCACCCACTTATAGAGTTTTGTTCACCCTGGTTACTATCCACGTATCCTAAGTATCCTGAACCTCTAAGTGATCATTTTCAAGTTGGTTGGGGAGATTCAAGGAGATTCGACATTCATTGAAATTCATGAAAGGATTGCTCTCTGACAATTCTTTTTTCTTCACATCATGTTTGCATCCAGAAATTGCCAATGCTTTTCGGAAAAACATTGAAAACCTCCGGAAACATAAAGGAGAGGCGCTCGGGTCCAGCCATGCTTCTCTTCCGTGGGTTTTAACGCTAAAGTTGGAGAAATCACTTGTGGCGCGTTTTTCTCCCAGCTGACTCAGGGGTGGTGGCCGGTTCAACTGAACAAGGTTGCAAATTTGTCCCCGTAATACATTTTCCGAAGCAATCCACCACAGATGGTACCATTCGCCACATCTCAGGAAGTATTGGAAACTCCAGGGTTTTTTTTCGGCTTGGATTTTTCGGGGCCAAATCTACAAGCCCGAAATAACTCCCTTCCAATATGTTTTTATATCAAAGAATATTCACAAAGGAACAGTCCGTTTCCTTTTTCTGAAGGTTGAAAGGTAAAGAAGTGGTACAATTCAATGGTTCAGAAATCCCATTCGATTCCCAACCACCTGGATGTTTTTTTAAAGCCCTTGTAAATAAGCCAAATATTTACCATATCAACTATTGGTGATTGCCGGATTTCTGAACTACCAGGTTAGGTAACCATCAATCCGGCGACAGAACCCTTCCATCCACGGCCTTCAATCACCCTTTCGCCGCCGCCGAACGCCGTCCGTCCGCCAGGCGGCGCCTTGACCACGGAGAAGTTGCGCGATGCCTTGCGCAGCAAAGTGGATGAGGTCAGGGATTGAATGGACCGAGCAATGGAAACAAAAAACGGGTTGTTTTGTGGGGTATAGAAATAAACCATTATTATCAGTAAGGTATAACCCATGTACTAACCAATTACTAACTTCCTGGGACATCCAAGTAGGGGATTATTATAACACTATGTATAACTGGACATAGAATTACAGCAACAAGGGACAAGAACCTGTACTTGAAGTATTCCATGGTTGGAGACTAGGAAGAGCACACTGGCGTGCCTTTAGAAGACTTTGGCACGCCAGAGGAAAGAAAAGATTGTGTTTGTTCGAAGGACTTTGTTCCATGTCCCATACTATTCCTATCGCAAGCCAAGGACAGTCAGTGAGACTGTTTTTTTCTTTTGCCCTTGTCGTAGCCGATTCCTATACCACAAGCCCACTCACTGTGGCTGTACCTGTACGAGGACTTATTTCACTGTTCGATCTAAGCCTACTTTCAAGTTTTGTCACGAGAGAGCTATTTCTAGAAAATGATGTTGCACATGAGGAGGAAGAGGTAGAAAATATTATGATTTGGCCAGCTTTATTCCTATAGTGATACTCTATTACAACTGGGGCTACTGTAAGGGTTTATTGGGGTTATAGCCTATAGATGCCTATAGCTCACTTACAACTACGGGGTGGGCCCCTACCATAGTGTTTATGTTACACATAATTTTTTTGATGAATGGCTTATATGCATTCTAGCTTCCCCCCCCCCCCCAAGGACCACACACCATCCTCAAACCATGCCTGTCACAAAGGCACCCAGCGGTATCGAGGAGCGATGCGGAAGCTGTGGAGTGATTTGACCCCAAGTTTTTGTCGCAAACTTGTCGTTAGGTGGTGGTTTGAAGCATTTTTTTGTTTTCAGCCCTATTTGGGGAAATGATCCAAATTGACTAATATGTTTCAAATGTGTTTTTTTCAATCATACCCCGTTTTTAGGGGTGGTTTTATACATCATCACCTAGCTTCAGGGGGGTTATAAGATGATGGTTCAAGATGATAAAGAATCCGATATTTCATCCACCTATTTTCTTTGAGGGATGTTTATGTATACCCCATAGGATCCAGTATATATTGACCTAAATAAATTGGTTGACTTTTATGGCAAATGAAGTGGCGAAGCATGCAGGCATGTGTGCAACTGCAAGGACACAGCATCAGCCGAATCAAGACAAGCTTCCTCCCGTAAAGGGCCTTTCCCTGGTTGTACATGATATATTTCACCTATTTCACCCGGAGTACCCCTAATTGGATCCCCCTGTATGGTATATTTACCGCGGGTGATTTGCCACCAAAAATCAACCAAATGATTATATAGGTGAAATATATACCAGTAAATATGCAATTCCACGAATCCGGTGAGATATTCTCATGATTTTCCCAAAATTGCCAGGATTTGATGGCGCAGGAGTTGGCCAAAGCTGCGGCCAGTCGTTTCGTCGGACAGGTGGGCCGAAAAGGAACCCTCCTGGGTGGTGGACCAGTCGTTATTACCCCCAAAAAATTGGGGAAGACGATCCAAGATGTTGAGCGAATCTTGTTTCAATGTAGTGGGGGGAAATACCCTCCCTGAAACAGTAGCCTTTTTTAAGTTCCAGCTGCTCTTAGTTTTTCAAACTTTTGCAGTTTTCTCCAAGCAGTGGAGAGATTTTTGTCGAGAGAGCAGATCGTTTCTTTGGAGCTCGCAATCTTTCGTGGATAGATACAGCCCTTTTGTTGTAGCCATTTCTTGGAGGATCCCATGACTTGGATACGTGGTTAACAACCATGCTTAATAAGCCCCTAAGTAGGGTTGTGGGACCCCTTCCAAATGGCCTAAATGGCTTACAAATGGGGATTCCTAACTACTTCCTAACGGACCACCACTAAGCATCCAACATGGCGGTTTCAAAATGTGGCACCAGGTTGCTGGCTGCAACGGTTGAAACACTGTCATGTAACAAAAACATGGGCAAAGGCTCGAAAAGGCTCGAAAATTCATCCGGCTAGTAGTTGGTTAAGGGATGTGTTTTTTTCGCAAAAAATCAAAAAGTAAAAAGATCGGAGACCTTGGAATCCTGAAAACCTCCATGCGATTGGAACCTCAAAAAGTTTGATGTGAGAAAATACCCTAATTGATCCTCAATCACTATACCTTTCAGGGAACTAACATATCCCACGTTCGTAAAAGGAAAATCATCTTCAAATGTACCTTTTTAGGGATATGTTAGTTCCCAGGAGGGTATAGAAAAGAACTACTGGATTGGAAGAAAAGAACGCAGATTGGGTGTTGAGAAGGGGCGGGAGTTTTTTTTTCCCAACTACATTTTTTCGATGTTTCATCATGTCGCACGACAGCTCGTCTACCACTTCGGGAGCAGCAGTTCAAGATCAAGCTGGCGGAAGTCAACCTGCTGGCGAAGTTGATTACTGGGCAGGCATGCATGAGTCTTTGAGTGAAGGAGGGCACGAGGTAGCTCAAGAATGGAACAGCAGTCATTCCAAGAAGAGTTCGAAGAGTGAAAGCGATGGGAAACGTCCAAACATGGGCAAAGATGTGATCCCAGTGCATGACGGATCTCTCAGCATGAGAGAATATCGGAGGAGGGTCAGGTTGTTTCAAGCCACGACCAGCATAGATCCAGAGTATCAAGCCGGAAGGCTTGTGGAAAAGATGCAGTCTGATGCCTGGGCAGCAGTTGAAACATTGGATCTGCGGGCTCTTCGTTGCAGTGATGGTGTTGAGAAATTACTCCAACACCTTTGGTCAGAATTAGAGCCCTTGGAATACCTGAAGGTGATGAATACCCTTTCTTACTTTTACAAGGTATTCAAAAGAGCCAAAGGTGAGGAGTTCTCACACTACGATTCATCTTTCCGGACACAATGTCTCCGGTTGACCGAAATCGGTGCCCCCATCTCGGGGGTTTGCAAAGCATTTTGGTTTCTGGAGAAGGCGAGCATCAGCGAAGAGCTGACAGTAGAAAATGATGTCAAGAAAATTGGGTGAGTTTGGTCCAAGAAACTCGCATCACCCACAGGTCACAACATGGTCACCTATAGGCCGATACCTGGGGGCTTTCTTGGAATCATTCCATGACAGTCCCCAATTCCTGGGGTTGTTTCCATTCCTCCTTCCACATGGCCATGAACGTATGAAGGTGGCATAGACATGGGGATGGCTAACCCCTAACGACTTGCTAAGTGTGGTGTCCCATCCTCCAACTTAAAAGCTCACATCACCCACATGAAAATATTCGCCAAAATCGGCAGTATGGTTCCAATACCCCTTCACTTGTTTACAGCCTCCAAAATGGTAGGTTTTTTCACCTTGTCACGAGTTTTTTTGGTACCCTCCGGTAAACTAACATAGCAATGGAAAATCCCCATTTTGAATAGGAAATATATCTTCAATCCGGGTCCATTTTCCAGCCAGCTATGTTAGATTACTGGAGGGCACCTCCAACTCCTTGCTAACGTTGCGAGTAACTCAGGTGAGTTCTCGTGCACGTACCGCATCTCCAAGGTGCCGGTAGTTGTGGTTCCGGGTGAGTCGGGTGGTGGAAGTTGGAGCAGGGGTCGTTAAATCCCATGACGAGAACCCATGTATGGTACACCCTGGAAAATTTAACGGCTGGAACCTAAAAACGGCCCCAAATGAAGAGGAAGATCATCTGAACCAAACCTCCCATCCTACATTTTTTGTTGATTTTTTATGGTTTTCATGTAGGTAAATATACCAGTCCCATAGATCCTATGGGAATGGTTTTCCCCCATTTTGTGGAAAAGTTGCAAATTCGTTACCCATCGAAAAAAAAGGAAAGGTGTTTTTTTCCAGAGACTAAACTCTTAAAATGGTTGCCATCTTCTAATGGTGAAACAGCCATTTTTTCAGGGACTTTTTTTTTTAAGTTCAAGGGGCTGCAAGGTGATTTTGTAGTAAAAAATCTATCAAATTTGAGACCCAGTTTGGGGGGGACAAAAAATCAAGAACTTGATGCTACACTCCAGTAAAACTAAACATTAGCTATGGTAAATGGACCATTGGAAGATGTGTTTCCTACTAAAAAAGGGAACTTTCCATTACCATGTTAGTTTACCAGAGGGTAAAATGCACGGTAATTTTCAAGGGATTTGCCCCGTTCTAAACATCGTTTGGATCGTTTGGGTTGGTGTGGTCATACAATTTATTTCACCCCTGTGGAGTGATTTTTGCTGAAATGATCCCATGCGGGGAGTGTGGCGTGTGATTTTGGTTCATGTAGTTGTTTTTCCCAATGTGAAAAAAACGGGACAAGCAATAACACAATCCTGCTACACATATTGTTGTTGTTTGCTGTGTACCTGTGTTCTTCTTCATGCACATTCAAAACCAAAGATCGGTTTTTCCGCAGAAGAGGCGTGGTTCACGATGATTGACCCCAACACAAAAAACTCTTCTTTGTACCAATTTACGCCACTCTCTTATCATCTCATGGTACGTCCAATTCTCAATGCTCAAACTTGCGTAGATTTACCTACGCTGAGCCATCCAAAAGGTAAATTGGCCATACATTGAGCACCAAATCAAGACAGAAGAAATATATCATCCATGTCCACGTATGGTATAGATTAACCTACCTGCTGGCTTATTTTCATAGTAAATGCATTGAAATAATACCAATCCCATGGATGATACGGTTTTCTTCTTCAGAAAATCGTGCACCAGTTCATATACAGTTGATTGACCATTGTTTACACATGGTCCATGTCGAAGCATTAGCAACACCTACACCCCTGACAATTAACGGCTGGGACCCAAAAATAGAGGTTTGGTTCAGATGATGTTCCTTTCCAATTGGGTGATTTTCAGGGTTCCAGTCGTTAATTTTCCGGTGTGTGTGGTGTCAATTGGGGAAAAATTCCAGTCCTGCTATTTTCAGGCCCAACTTGCGAGGCGAAGGCCAGAAGAGGGACGAGGTGCCGCACAAAAATGCAAAGTGTGATTTTTTGGTATTCCCCTCAAAAGCTATTAGTAGGTGGTGGATTCAAATATTTTTTACTTTCACCCCTACTTGGGGAAGATTTCCAATTTGACTAATATTTTTCAATGGGGTTGAAACCACCAACTAGAAAGTATATAGATCCTATGCCTTTATAAAATGCCAACTCCTATAGTCATCCCCCAGGCTGCCTTGACGGGTGATTTTTTTGTTGGGGTTTTCCCTCCTTCGCAAGGTGGGATTTTTTTCTCCCTATTAAAAAGGGAGGTGAGATCTGAAAGAAAGCCCTGGTTGTTTTAGGGTATGGGATGAAACACTACCCAGTTATATCGAGATTATTTCGTAAACAATTATAAGGGATCCCGGACTGAAACAACCAGGATTCAATGGCAAATGGCCGGCCGAGTGTTATGGTTCCAAGTATCCGATTACAAGTTTTTTTTTCGTGGCTCATATGAGGTAGAAATTCCTAGCATTCTCACCATTTCTTACGTTTTTGCCAGGTCGTGACTGACTCAACTGGCCATTTCTTACTACGTGGTGCAATTTTACTCCAGGAGAAGACGAAGCCTGTGGAGACGTGATGTGATGAAAAAAGGGTGGAAGCCTTCGTCGTGTTGTTTGTGCAGTGCAAAAAATGCAACTTCGAAGATTTCCAAGGAAATCTCTCGTAAAACTCGCGTAGTTTTTTTTTTGCAGGGATGGGTCCTTATAAAATTTGACACAGTTTCTGTTGTTTAGAAATCCGGAAAAATACTGTTTTGTGTTTTGTCGTTTCATTTTTATTTTAGTGGTTGCCAACCTGTGTCTTCGAAGCTGCGATTTCCAAAACCAAATTCGATTGAAAGCAAAAAAACATTGCAAAGAAATCTCACAAGATATTTAATTCGTGCCGTGCATGTAACAAAATTCGCCCAGCAACAAAAAGATCGCCCGCTGACTGGGCGCGTTGACTTCGCGAGAAAGTCGTGGAAATTCGGTACCGAAAGAAGTCGTGGTGGTGGCGGCAGCGCATTATTCCTCGCAGCGCCGCAGAGAAGAAAAGAAGTGCTAACCGGGCGGCGGAAGGGTGGATGAATGGGAAGGTGCCAAATGTGGTGAACTAGGTGGTGAAACTTCAAACATTTATATTTTCACCCCTACCTGGGAAGATGATCCAATTTGACTCATATTTTTCAAAAGGGTTGAAACTACCAAATAGTGAAAGGTTCGAAATGATACACCCCTGAAAACTACAACATGGAACTTCAACATGATGGCTCCCAAAAAGGAATCTCCTCCGTTGAGACCAGTTGAACTGGTGGTTCCAGGTACAATATTCGTTCGTAACTATACCACGGATCATGAAATTGGAACCAGGAGGGGGATGAAAGAATGACGCACACACATGTATGGTCATTTTGAGGGAGTTTTTTACCGTACAGTGTATTGTTTGGGTAGGTGATATATCATGACCTCCCTCCCGTTTCAGAGCTTAATTAATGAGACTGAACATGGCACATCTTAGATTAGCCTTATTCCCTCAGTTCCTTTGTGTTGAGTGGGATTTTACATGCACCAGATTCACTAGTCACCCCGACAACTAGACAGCTGCTAGGCTGTAACCCACTAAAAGTTTATTTTTAACTTTCGTCCCTAAGTGACCTAAGGGTGGGACCCATGTTAAGTTTTCCATGATGAAAAAATTGGCTGCTCCGATGATTTTTGTTTCCCATATTTTGGCGCCTTAAAAGATCATCAACCGAATCCAAGAGCTACCAGAAGTTTCATGGATTTTCCATCCATCGGTGCGATGAGTGGGTTGTTTTAACCAGGCTTCAAAACGCCGGGTTTTTGTGGTGAAAAGTCATTGGTTGTTTTTTTTCATGTTCTTTTTATACAGTTTTACCGTGTTTTACGCTTTCAAAACCAATGTAGCCAAAGTCCCCCCGCTTTCCCCTGAATCGATGTTTTTTGTGCTCCTCGAAAATTGGATTAAAAAACGAAAAGCTGCAAAGTGAGATAGCAAAATGGGGCCCCGTCATGAGTTCTAAATGGGGTGACAACTAACCATAACTAACCCCTATAAGTAGGGGGTATAACCCCTGTAATTGGGGGTTGTTATAGGGGGTTTTCCCCCCCATTTCACTCCATTTCTAACGATCGGCTCGGCTAATACGCCCTCTTTGGGACGTATTTGGGCTTCAATTCTCAGCCATTTGGGCCCGCTATGAGCCTATCCAGGAATGCAAGCATGATAAAATCAAATCAGATGCGGGAGGAGTGTAAAGATTCATATGTTTTTTTTCGAACTAGGTACACTGCCCACGATTTGCTGAACAAAAGAAGATAGCCAGCCGCCCAACCCCATTGATTTAGACCAATTTGGTAAACTCTGGACATCCACAAATTCAACGATCTTCATTGCATATTGCCAGTATTGCACAAAACCCTGGAAGTCCAGCCGACCAAACAAAGTGGCTGGTCTTTTGTATGATCCATGGATCCAGGATTCCCTGCTAATTACCAATGGGCAAAGTTCGGTCGGCTTGGACTTCCTGGGAAAACACCAACTGTTTGGGGAAAAGATTCCCATTTTTACTAATATTTTTCAAAGGGGTTGAAACCACCAACTAGGCAGTATTTCACAAAACACAAGAGAAAATTTCAAGACACTTTTTTAAAAGACACTCAACGTTGCCAGCAAAAACAAATCTTTGTTCAGACACGAGGCCTCAACTTCAGTAAAAACCACTGTCTACTTGAGCGTCCTGAAAAAAGGGCCCCTGGTTTTTTAGGTTGTATAAAGGGAATTTTACTACCCAGATATATATAGGGATGATATTATATAAACAATTATAAGGATCCCTATTTTAACAAGCAGTATAATGCAATGTAAACAAAGGTGTTGATCACTGCTCACTGAATTAAGCTTTGATTTGGCTTTGCATCTCATGCGCAGATGGAACAAGACGTGACTTGACAAGGAACACAAAAAAAGCAGAAGGTTAGTAGCTGTTACTACTGGAAATGATATCCTGTTGGTATGTATATACTAGTATCTTCCAAAGGGTGTTGTTTGAACCCGAAGTTATGGTGTACGGCCGTTGCTTACCATGCATTCATCCCCCCTTGGAATATCCAGGTATAGTCGGTATAGTGCGTTTATTTATGTATGTGGAACTGATGTTTTCCAGCTGAACAACATGGTTATGTTTGTCAAAAACCTAATTTCACTTGTATCTTTCACATATGTACAATCGGACCCGAAAACCCAGTTATAAATGGAGCTAAAACAACCTCTATATTAGTAGGCTTATTTTATAGGCCATTAAAAAGGGGCCCAGTAACCTTAACCCCATGTGTAACGATCGGTTTTAGGGCCCACCTTGTAGCTTTAACATGTATGAGCTGAGGTGTCAGTTGTATGATACACCTATCTTTGTCCCCGCAGCATCGGTCACGACCAAAAAACATGGACGATGTATCCTTCAAGCAGATGTGACCTCTTCCTTTTGAAGTTACCCTCCCTGAAACAGACATAGCAATGGAATATCCTGATGTTCACTAGGAAATACATCTTCAAAGGGTCCATGTTCCAGCCAGCTATGTTAGTTTACTGGAGTGTAGTTGTTTCATTTCCGATCTCAAGCAATTATTTGTACTTGTTAGACTCTAGCTTTCTTGCAGTCATCTTTTCTTCTTTTTGAAAATAAAATCACACCCTCTTCATTTCCAATCTTCCAAAATCTATATTCACGACCTTATGAAGAGATATCACCTTTTGACCCCGAAAAGAAATGCAGAAAAAATGATCTTTGGAGGATTTGGGGACAAAAATTCTGTGGTTCCATGGTACTTCAGCTCTTTTTTCAGTGATCTTTAAAAACGTGCATCGTTTGGGTTGATTTCATATAATAACAAGCCCTGTCTACCACTGCGCTCAACATGTCCTCCGGTTTTTTCCATTGGAATGAAATTTAAAAAAAAACGGTGGAAAGTGACACTTTTTGGACCCGAACGTGGCAGGTCATACTGTTGATGGTTCAGAAATCCGCGGCGTTCACCACCTGGGATTGTGCTAAAACCCTGTAAATCATGGCATAAATTGCCAACCACAGCTGGTTAGCCATATTTCTGAACCATCAACGGTACCTTTAAAAATAAATGCTTGGTCTCCTTCTCCTTCCGCCCTCCCAACAAAAATAAGATGCAAAAACACGGCTCCTTTGAGCTGAATACGTGAAAAAAACCACCTAAGTATATACTATGCCTCTGGAGCAAGCAAAACTTAGGAGCTGGGGCGTAGCAAGATTTCAAAAAGTCCCTGGAAATAATATGGGTGTTTCCTTAAATGGTGGTACCCCCAAAACAACCAAAAATGATCATTTTTAGTAGGAAATGCCATGGTTGTTGGGTACCACCATTTTAGGAAACACCCATATGGAGCGATTTGGAGCACTAGAGGTTTCGATTCAGCACATCTTACTTGGAGGATCGGGCCCCAGGATTCCAGGATTCGTAAGTGGTGATCGGGATCACCCCCCATTAAAAAAAGCCATAGATTTCGGCCATTTGGGTCCGGGATCCCACAACCCGGATCCTTAGGGGGCTTATGATCGCCATGGGTTTTTGTTAGACCTTTATTGGGGAGCACGGTCCCACAACAATAAAATCTCAAGGTGCCACCGGAGCAAGATCCTTCGGCTGAGCCGGAAGCGTTGGGGAGACTCAGGAGATGATGCCGTTGGGGAAACTGTTGAGGGGTGCTGACTTGGAGGATCCCCCGCCATGACTTGTTGGCTGGCGAAAAACACCATGGTCGGTTAGTACGTCCCCTAAGGATCGGGTTAAGTCTAATAAACCATGTTTTGTTGGAGTACTTGGAGGATCGGGACCCATAACTTGTAAGTGATGAATTTTTCATGGTGATTGTAAGTCCCCTAGGCACTAAGTAGGGTTGATCTTGTTGTAAATGGCCTGTACTTGGAGGATCATCCCAGTTAGTAAGTGGTTAATAACCATGGTGATCATAAGTCCCCTAAACAGGGTTTATTCCCCTTCCAAATGGGCTTTTCATGGCTTATAAATGATGGTTATTAACGACTTGCTAAGTGGGATGATCCTCCAAGGTCTGGGTGTTAGATCATGTCCGAAAATCAACCAATGATTCGGTTGATTTGTTCATGTTGATGGTTTACGATTTCCTAGGATATCCCCCCCAAAAAAAAGGGGATTCTCACTTATCTAGGTGGTGGCAACTCAAATATTTGTTTATTTTCATCCCGAAACTTGGGGAAATGATCCAATTTGACTAAAAATTTTCAAATGGGTTGGAACCACCAACAAGGATTCTCACTTATGATTTTGAGGAAAATGTACATCCTCAGGAAAAAACATCCTACTGTTTTTTGAGGAAAAATACTTGGGCAGTGTGGGTCTTGTTCCATAATCCTATCAATTTTCATAAAACATCAATAATTATAGGCTGATTAGGAGTGTTTGAATTAGTAGTTTCATAATTATCTACTTAGTTCTAGACCGGCTTCACTGTGTAAGTTTCAGGCTTATAGTAACGTACATTTTTTCACGCGTTGTGGAACTTAATGTTGAAAAATCATCTACACAAAACACAGTGCAACAACCAAAAATAACAATATATCAACTAGGTGGTGGTTTTCAGGTTTTGAATATGTTGCTCACCCCGAAAAATTGGGGAAGCTTCCCAATTTGACCAGCATTTTTTTTCAGATGGTTTGAAACCACCAACTAGAGTATATCAATGTCTTTGTTGTTTTTTCACAGTGGGGCAAAAGCCTCGAGAGTCAAAAGATTCGCAAGTCCTCCAGTGCTTTGGCAGCTACACTTTTGGGAAAAAAAAACGATCGTTGGCCCTTTTGACCAAATACACAGATTTTGTTTAAAGACATTTGGAGATGGGAATCGCTTTGATTGATTTTTAGTCGTGGTTGAACTTCATAAACGAGTACAATACAACCTTGCCCACTAGAATTTCGTGAACCACCAAGTGTTAACCAACAAACCCTTGGGTTGATCATATCCATTCAAACGTATTGTTTTCTTTCAACCGCAAAGTGAGGGGTAGCTATTTGGGTTATGTTTCTCCTTCAAGGTGAATCTCCATTTGTGATTTACGTTGGACTTGTTGAACCATTAAGAGAGATTGATACATGACACAATTATTGGATGTTTTTGTTTATATTCATATTCATATACCCTCCCCTGAAACTAACAAATCGCACCTGAAAATTGATGATTGGAAGACAAGCCTTTCATTTTGGGGTTTTGGCAACCACCGGCTTCGCCCAAAACCTGGATGTTGCAACCAAAACGCCTGAGTCCTTTGGGTTCCCATGATCCCTGAAGACGGCCAGCTGTTACCCCTCCCTACTGAAAAATGGAGCTTCCCAAAATGGAAGGTAGTTCTTCCAAGCATCAATTTTCAGGGGTTATGGTAGGCTACCAGAGTGTAATGCCTCATTTTTTTGGGGGGTGGGTGATAGGAGGATAACTCTGGCGATTCCCATTCGATTGCGGGGACTTTTTCAGGCTCCCCTTCACCCTGGACGTTGCGGGTGACCGGGTGCTGGTGGCACCAGAGCCAGTGGCACTCGAAGACCCAGTGGTGCCCGAAGAGTCAGCGGCACCCGAACCAGAGCCAGTGGCACCCGTGGAAGAAGAAGTCCCGCAGGCCAGGAAGGGAGGATTTAAAATGGATTCTGGGGAAATTTTTTGAAGAATTATGTAGATGATATCTGCATGAAAAAGGTTGACGGCTCGAAGACTTTTTTTCATTTTGGGGGAAGGCTTTTCTTCGCAAGTGCTATGTTTTAGGAGGTGGAGGTGGTACTTTCGGAAAAAAAAGGCCTGCAATTCTCACTCCCCCCCCAAAAAAAAAGATGCCCCTTTCTGAAATGGGCTGAAATCACCGCCTTCAAATCAGTTGCCGAATTTTATCTTGAACGTCTTTGGAAAATGACAAGGAAGCAGTGAAAAAACCCACAGCCCCATTTATAACATATTTATAACTAATAAGGACCCACCTTGTCGAATTTTTTTCCGGTCAAAAAAACCCACCCGAATTACAGGTGCGACGAAGGCGTTTGTCAGTGCAATCTCCATGTTTCGGTGGCTTGGACAATGAGACAATTTCGGGGCATCCGCAAGAGAGATATACTAGGATGTCCTGTTGGGTTTGTTAGGATCAATGGTTAGTTTCAATGGGTGAGTTATTTCACCGACTTTTAAATGGTGGTATATTAGGGTGAAAAACCCACTGATCCTAACCTAACTTCCAACGGGACATGCAAGTATACGGGGGCCCCACCGTTTTTCAAAAAATATCCACCTGATGGGTGAAAGGGGAAAAAAATCGGTGACAAAAAAATTAGGCTGGAAAGCCTGGATTTTACCCAACCCGAGGTAGTTTTTTTTGAGCTATAATATTTTCTGAGGTGGGTTGCATACACCCCTGAAGATTAACATGGAACATAAATCATGGAGGTCCGGAAGATGATTTTCCTTTCTAAATACGTGATGTGTAGGTTCCAGCCGTTAATCTTCCAAGGTGTATCTACCCACCTCAGAAAAAAAGTCTGTGTGTTTTCTTGTTCCATACAAATGCGGGGTTAACCCGTTGATTTGGTTGAGAGTCCTCCGAAAAAGTCTGCAGGGTTTGCTGGAGCAAAGTGTTGATGCATATCAAGGTGGAAGTTGTTTGTTTTATTTAAAGAAAAAATTGAAGGTAGTACAAGGTGGGCCCCATCACCAGTTATAAATGGGGTTTATAACCCCTATGAATGGCCTTATACATGGGTAACTGGGGTCATAACCCCTGTAAGTCGATATCTAGCCCTACTGATAACTGGTAGGGGCCCACCTTGTAGATATTTGCTATATGTCCAAAAGGTACCTTAGATACTGCTAGTATCTACCACTCACCGAAAGCAGAGCTGATCTTCTCTCGGTTAATCCTGACGATCATGAGAGATCTTCTCCTTTAGGGGTGGTGGAGGAAGAGGGGAATTCTCGCCCACAAAACTGGCCGAAGCCCAAAAAATGAATCCTAAATTCAAGACCTGGGTGGTGAAACTTCAAATATTTTTTTGTTTGTTTTCACCCGGAAAAATGGGGAAGATGAACCCATTTTGACGATCATATGTTTCAAAGGGGTTGGTTCAACCGGCAACTAGAAACAGTCTTTAGGTGTTCCAAATATTACACTTCAATCCAATTCACCCAAGAAGCTCCTTCTGTTCATGGCCTTTTTGGATTGTTTTATTCGTGACCTTTTCAGGGGTTTTTAGTGACCTCCATTTGGGTGATCGAAAGGTCACTTGGAAGGAGATGGCCAAGAATGCTGGGGTTTTTTGTTAAAGTGGTATCTCCAAGCTATAAGCGTTTATATTTTTTCAGAACAGCTCCATTTTCTTGCAACAACTGGCTGAAGCTGGACAGAATGGAACCAAACATATGCTGTAATGATGGGCCCTGAAGCAAGTTGTTGCCTATCACCAGGATGCAATTCAAAAAACTGTTGAACATGTGATGACTCTGTGTATACCATCAAAAATCCCATTGAAAATCCCAGAAAACCGAGGTATCAACATTGATATCGTTTATCCCTTCACAATGTTTGTCAGGCTTTTTGGGAACTGGCAGTAAAAACCACTTGGCTTGCTGAAAAATACGGAGCATTTCTTAGGAACCGGCCGTTTTCGCCCCATTTGGGTGTAACCTTAGTGGGTTTTCCATTTTAGTTCAGGCTTAAGATGTATGGGTCTCAGTTTTTTCTAGGTCTAGGTAAGAAAATCACCATTGGGGTCAGCAACATGGATCATCCAAGTGAGTTTTGAGGGATTTTCCCCAAACACTTTAGGGGCTGAAAATGTAATGACACCCTGAATTTTATGAGAACCCAGTTGAAAGCAAACCTTTGTCCTTCTTTGGGGATGGTACGGCCCGAACATAGAAAAGAAGGTCCAAGAATGGTTACACCCGTGAAATAGGTTTGGAAGATGATGTTTCTTTTTAAACAAGTGATTTTCAGGTTCCATGTTCTGTTTATAGGATGTATCCGGTGATTCCAGCTGTGTTTTTTTTGGTTCACAAAAAATCCGATCATCTTAGACTTTCCAACCAGGTGTCTTCGCCCGCGCTGCTGCAGAAGCAGCTGCAAACACGCCAGTCTTGGAAGATCCTTATTGGGTGCACGGGCGGCAACCATTTTGTCCAAGAAATCGCCAACAGGACCCACTGAACGGGCCCCCTAAACCTGAATATCTGATAGCTCTAGCAACTTACTTCAGGGTCCATTGGTAAGGTCCCATTCAAATTTTGATGGAATTTTGGGAGAAGAAAGTTGGTGGTTTCAATCAACACAGTAACTTGCAAAATACAAATTTGGGTTTGTTTAAGGTTGTTTTTATTTTCCACCATGGGGTTCATCACCATTAAAACACCATGTGGGGAATGTGTTTTACTGAACAAGCAAATCTAAGTGAAATACTATTTTCAACTGGATTCGGCTGGCTTCCTTAATCCCAAAGACCAGCCACGTTGTTGACTAAATCATCTTTTGCTATAACTCCCCAATGACTCTATGAATGTAGATTATAGAGACACATTGATTTATATATACATATGAATTCCATATATTATATGACATATGACATTTGTATATATATTGTTCTGTTTTGTTCGTACATGTATTTATATTATATACATATCTATATTTATTTATATATATATATACATGTTTGATATATGATCTATATCACCAGTTTATATTGTTCCAACTCCCTTCATTTTGGTCATCAAATCACCAGTTTCTGCTTCCCCCCGTTTCACCCGTTGACTTCACACCCAAGGTGCCACCAACAGAGGCCCTGCAGGGTTGGTGGCCGCCAACATGGTTTCCTGAACCCGAAACGCTTGTGTGAAGTTGAGGTAGATTTCTACAGCAAACGTCTGTTTACACCCTGGAAGATTAACATGGAACATAATAATGGAGGTTTGGAAGATCATTTTCCTTTCTAAATGGTTGACTAGTAGGTTCCATGTTAATCTTCCAGGGTGTAGTTGGTGATTTTATATGGATTCTACTTTACCAATGGTAAATCATCACCATCATGAGTTGGGGGATAGATTTGTTGTCATTTTTGTTTAACCACCAACCAAGCAAATCTAAGATTTAGGGGGACATATATTTCAACCAAGCACTGTATCCGGAGCTCGAGACCCTACGGCTATGATACGTTTAGTGGAACTATAGGGGTCCCTGGCCATGCTTGGACACTGCCATGTTTTTTTAGGGGAAAGAAGAAAGATGCGGCAGAATCAAAACCACCATGTCGGGGGGCCCTCAAGTTGTTTTCATACCTTTACGAGGATGTTTGTTTTACGGATTGGGATTCCATGGGATTCATCACCATCAAAAACCACCACCATTTGGGAGAATCATCCGCATCGTTCAGAGTCGCACATCGGGATACGAGTTGCCCCAGTATCCGCAAAGTGACGAGTGCATGCAGGCCCAAACCATATCTTCCCAGAAATTTCACATAGATACTCAAAATAGGTCATTTTTGTTTTAAGGAAGTCACCAATTTCCAAGGCCCATCATTTGGGGTATCTGGCTCTTAGCTCCCATACTTTCCCCAACCTTTTGTCCCAAGGAGTTTCAAGAAACTGCCTGTGAAAAAAAAAACAAGGAAAGTTCCATCTCAAAGCAGGTGTTTTTTTCAACCTTTTCCAATCCGGCTGGTCCAGTTGTCTCCAAAAATCGAAACATGTTTTTGTGTTCAAAAAAGTTTTCCGGTTGGGATTTGGATGTTTTGGCTGTTTTTTTGGGTGAACGAGAGTTGTTTCCAGAGGGTTTAGGGACCAAAACTGCCAAGGATTGTTTTAAACTCATGGTGTCTCAACCTTAGGAATTGCATAAGTTACCCTCTTGGGAACTGTTGATGGTTCAGAAATCCGGGAAACTCACCGGTTGATATGGCCAATATCCCATTATTTACAGGGGTTTATACATTCCAGGTGGTGAACGCCGGATGTCTTCCATCAACAGTAACATATCCCCGAAGATGATGTTCGCTTTACCAAGGTGGGATATGTTAGTTCCCATGGAGGGTTTCCTTTGCTCCAAAAAAGTGATCAAAAAAAATTGCTGCTTAGAAAATTTCCAAGGTCTCTACATCAAGGTATCCCAAAGGTACTCCAATGTGGAGTATGTCTTCATAGCTTCTTGGAGAATCATCCCCACTTAGTAAGTGGTTAGTTAATGGGGTTACAATCCATTTATAGTCAAGACCAACCCTACTAAGGGGACGAAAATGATCACCATGGTTCTTAACCACAGTATCCAAATCATACTGTTGATGGAAGAAATCCTGCACCAGTTGATAGGTAGTTTATCCCATTTTTTACAAGGTTCTATACATCCCAGGTGGTGCAGGATTTCTTCCATCAACAGTATCATGATCCTCCAAGGTTCTCCTTGTCGATTTGATGTTTTTCCAGGATCTGAAAGGGAAGCAGGCTGATGCCAAGGAAAAGTTGAATCCTCAGCACTACTAGGATGATGCGCTGTTGGGTTTGTTAGGATCAATGGGTTAGTTTCAATGGGTTAGTTATTTCACCTACACTCCCGAAGTTTAACATAGCCCCTGAAAAATGATGGTTGGAAGACTACTTTTTGGGATGGTATATTTTCAGGGGCTATGTTAAACTTACAGGGGGTATATACTTATAAATGTGATATATTAGGGGTGAAATAAGCCATTGGTCTATTCACCTTTGATCCTAACTTCCACCCAACGGGACATCCAAGTACCGTTGATGTGGCGCGGAAGATCTGTGGTGAATTGCAAAAGGAACGAATGCTTTCCGAAAAAATTGGGGATGGTTTGGTTGGTTCAGATGAAGTAACTTTTCTTTTTGACAAATTGGTCCCTTTTTTTGGGGGGAGGAGGGGACATTTAGGAAGTTTTGGAGGGGGTGTATGATGCATGGCTTTTTTTTGGGGTGAAACTTCAAGGGGATGTTTTTGGGAATCTTGTATATCGTCAACTTGGGCGAAACAATGATTCCCAAGATTTGACTATTTGACATGGCGAATATGTCAATCGTTCCTGGGTGGTTAAAACCAAAGTCGCCAAGTAAAAAGGACGCCCCACGAAAACTAACAGTTCGCCCTTGAAATTTTACCGAACCCCAATAGGAAAGGCTTGTCTTCCAACCCCAGTGTTTCAGGTGCTACTGTTGATGGAAGAAATCCGGCGATCACCAGTTGATGTGGCAAATATCCCATTATTTACAAGGTTTTATACATTCCAGGTGGTGCCCGATTTCTTCCATCGACAGTATGTCAGTTTGCCGGAGTGTAGATCATTTTTCATGAAATCATCCCATCTTTCCATTGACCACTTTGTTGAATCATCCCAACTGCTTACCCGGAGCAACTAACAAATGATATTTGATATTTCGTGAAATTCATTGGTAGTCACCCAATTTTGAAGCATGATTTTTTACATTATAAGTATAATAAGATATATAAGGTATGAGTATTAAATGTATTAAGTAGTAGTAACAATTATAAACTAGATTTTTAGTTGCCTATCATTAGATGATGACATAGTAGCAGGCATTAGTATTATGGTTTTTAGTATTATGCTTTATTTCATTTATTTTTCATTTATATTTATGTCATACTGTATTATATATATATATATACATGTATTATTGTTGTCATTTGTCCCCTCACCAAGGTTGCTTTTATATCATCATTGAAGAAACCTGGACTATTGAAAGCTTATTCCAAAGTGTATGTCCGAAACCGAAATCATATCCACAGAAGTGAACAATTCCCAGCATGTTCCAATGCAAAATCATTTTGTAAGTGGTTAGTTAATGGGGTTACAATCCATATCAAGACCAACCGTATAGTTAAGGAACGAAAACGATCACCATGGTTATTAACCACGTATCCAAGTCATGGGATGATCCTCCAAGCATCCACCCTGTCCTGTTTTTTGTTGGGGCCCTAACCGTTGGTTTCTTCCAATTCACGTTTGACCGAGCGGTCCGGGAGCTCCGGGAGAAGCTGAGGCTTCGCAAAGTGGCGATCTTGGTGCTTAGCGGAGCTGAAGAAGGCCAGGGGGTCCACTATAAATGGCCGAAGATAAATGGGGTTTCACTGGGGTTATAACATGTTATGAGTTACAGTATTTCACCCCGAAATAAGTGGAGTTATGGGTTCCCCTACTTTCCCATTTCACTGGTTTTTTCGGGCCCATCTTGCAGGTTGGTGGGTCATTGTTTGGTCAGCAAACGTGGGTTCCGCAGGGTGCCACAAATTGATTCCTAATAAAAATGCTAATCTGTTTTACCCTACCATTCCCATAGATCCTTCACCAGCTTTGTCCAAGGGAATGACAAGTTACATCCATAGATCCATAGAAATGTCAAGCAATTGGTTTTGTAAGGTTCGTTGCATGCTTGCTTAGCTCATTCTAGCTTGTGATTGGGAGTGATTAGGAGGTGCTTTAAAGGGATTATCCCTTCCAAGATAGGGAGCGATGTGTAAGCGATTTGGGGGTCTCGTTCAGGGTCCCATGTAACATGGGACTCAGATTTGGAAATTATCACATTTTCATTCGCAAAAACAGAGATCATTGAATTACCCATTTTGAGGGAATCAAACAATGCAAATGTGTGGTAATTTTGAAGGATTCCCCTTGTAATAGTGCATTCTTTGGGCTGGTAATATAATGACCACTGAAAAAACCCTTGGCAATTTTTCTAGATAGTGGTCAACACAGAAAAAAAGACGGCGCTTTTTAGGGTTGGTGATTTCCATGGACCCATGGTTGGTTGCTGGATATGGATAGAAATGAACCATTGATGATGTGACCCATGTGTCCCTTTGAATTGATGGTGGGTTTTAAATGTAAGTTCCTGTAAGTGGACCCGGTGGTTTTTACCCCAGAAGCTCACCACAAGGCTGGTTGGTTTAACCAACCAACCTCTTCAAAAAGTGGATCAATTTTGCGGGTCGAAGGTGCATTTTTTGAAGACATGGATCGATTCTTGTTCGGGTTCACCGGGTATCCAATCCACCCAGTGGAAGCCATATGACACGACTGTCGACTATGTCTAGACCTCGTCCGAACAAACGACGAGGTCTGAAAGTTTCGGAGTTCATGGACGGCTTGGAACAGTTGCATCCACAGGTGAGGTCGTCAATACAGTACCGTTTTGAGGGGAGGGCATGCCCAACCAACCACAACTAATTATGGCTAGTCAACCATTGGTTTCCCTTAACAACTAATTATGGCTAGTCAACTTATTTCGGGGGGGGGGGGGGGTGGTACGTTAGGGTCCCTGCATTAGGTTGACTAGCCGTGAACCAACCACAGCACCAACCAACGGCCTCAAGTTTACTGTGCTTTGTTTCACGGAAGTGAGTTGATGGGAAGGATCAACTCCCAATTCCTTGCCGGACAGGTACAGGATAAACTCGGAAAGAAACCTGATAGTATGGGGCTTTTCATATACCCATATATTAAGGATTGGTGTCATTAAAGATGGGAAGAGTATCACCCGTGATATAAGGAGCTGATCGAACTCGTAAACATCGAAGATGAGATCACTCTGTTGAGCAAACTCAGAGGTGATGTTTGTGTATGTGCATTGCCTAAGGTGCTAAATGCTGGCAAAGTATGGATGACCTATAACTAAGTGTTGGCTTTCAATGATCCTATAATGTTCACCCTGATTTGTGTGAAGATTGAATCAATTTGGCTATACGATAATTGATGGTATATTGATCATACGAGATTTATTACAATAAGATGCCAACCCTTTTTATGGCTCAACCAATTGGGTTGGTATATATGATATGATCTAGAATAGTTTAGCTAGTGATTTATGAGATGTTTCCAAAAAGGTTGGTTCAACCACTAACTAGATATGATCACCAACTCATCGAGGCAAAAATGCAACCAGTGGTGAATTAGTTGATGGTACTTGGATGTCGCGTTGGAAGTTGGGATCAGTGGGTTATCACCCCCAAATGTACCCCATTTCAGGGCTTGCCATAATCACCTGAAACAACCCTAAATAAAAGGAGAAACCCTACATCACCAAGGTTTATTACCTGTCAATTTTTAGGGTTGATTTTCCCATGTAACAAGGTCCTTTTGGTGGACCCCGCATTTGCTAGTGAAATAACCCATTGATCCTAAATTCCAACGCGACATCCCAGGTACCTTTTTTTGGGCACCTCCTCTTGACACAATGACTCATTGGCCCAAGATGTTTCCGAACGTGACTTATGCCTCGTCAAAACGGTTGAAGTTCATATCCACTATAATAGGGGTTGTGCCAAACACATTGTAAAATCCAATGGCATCATAGGTTCACCCAAAATGATGTGCAATGGAAAAACGCCACATCGAGATGCAAAAAATCCCTAGGCAACTGGCTACAAGTTGCTTCTAAAATGACACTTGAGGAGTGAAAATGGGATTTCATGGTTAGACATAGGACATACCGGAAAGTAGCTGATGTGTTTTTGCAAGGATGCATTCCCCGTCATTTGCGTTTTTGTGGAGACAAAAAGCAGGCGAAGAGTGATATGTCACTGCACGGGCACACGGAAAAAGCTGAGATGGATGGGGAAATTGAAGATCAGCGGTGGAAGTGGAGTTGAAAATGCAGAGGAGATTTTCCCTGGAAGTCGTTGTCACTATTTAAAAACTGGTGAAACTCCTTTTGGATGATGATTTTTCACCACTACTCAAGAAAATCGTGAAACTCGTAGTTCCCAACGTATAAAAGAAAGATGAAACTGGACTTCCAGGTTTTTGATGCCATATTCGTTTAAGGTTGAAGTGGTTTCAACGGCGTTTGTTCATGATTTTGAATGTTCACCCCGAAAATTTGGGGGACATAATCCAATTTGATATAAACCTCCTATGTTTTTCATATTTGTTCAACTCGCTGACCATGGCTCTCATCAAAAAACTGTAATTTCTAACATCTAAGCCCCCACGTTTTGAAAAGAAAAAGTTCACTTCCATTTGCAACCGAAAGAAACCCTCAAAAACCAAACTCCTATGCGGATTACACCCCCTCCGCAATGAGAATGTTGATACGATGTGTGTTTTGCTTTTCGAGTTTAAGAATGTACTGTATCTGTGATTTTTTTTGGACTTACATGACTAACTCTAGGAATCACAATGATTCCTACTGGTGTTTTTTTTGCCCACCTTCGGGTAGCAATTCACAGCTACCAACGAAACCAACAAAAAGGTCATTTTTATTGAGTTCCCATGAGTCAACATCGGCAATGGCGATGTTGATGCCATTTCTGCTGAAGTTTGTTGGGATTTTTTGAGGAAATCTAGTTCGCAGATGTTCGCAGGATTTTCATTTAGAAAGTGGCTATTTGATTTTTAAGTGGTGGTTTGGAACATGTTTTTTTGTTCGCCCCAAAGTTTGTATAGATGATCCAATTTGACGACGATCTCATAGTTTTCAGGCAAAAATCACCAACTGAGAAATGTGTGTCTAAGTGGATTCTAACTTCACTTCTAACCAAGGTATATTCAGATTTGTTTTGGAACCCGGCCTGGCTGGCTATATATGTATATTGCATTATATTGCATTCCCTAAAAACATCGAAGTTTCCCAACATATTTCCCTCGGGACACACGGATGGGACCCAGGTGCAACTTTGCTTCGGTGCAGGAGATGATTCAGGTTCGGGAACTTTGACGTTGATGGCATGTTGGCGGCTGTCAACCAAGCCACCCCCCCGGGCCACGCACTAACCCACCACAAGAATTGGCCGGCCCGGTGGTGGCAACTCAAAGATGTTTTTTTTTTCACCCCGAAACTTGGGGAAATGATCCAATTTGATTGATGTTGTTCAACTGGGTCCTGAAATAAGGCCGGCCTATTAAACCCTTATCAAACTGAGGGTGGGGTTCTCGTTTTGTTGGGGCGGGTTGGTTGACCAGCAAACAAAAAGTGGATGCAAAGTGGTGGCCATTTTTATCGTGGGTCCCAAGGGGAGTAGACATTTTGATGGTGAAAAAAAAGCCCCCAAAGTCTCAACGCTCTGTTAGTTGTGGGGAGGGCACATCTTCAAATCCAGGTGGTGGTTTCAAAGATTGTACATTTTCAACCCAGATGAAACCACCAACTAGACATATGATTGTTTTGCCAGTGTGATGTTACAGTAGTTTTGTTGTGGGTCTAATGGGAATCGATACCCCCACAAGTTGATTTTGCCTGAAGAACGGCAACCTTCATCCCATTGAGGGATGATGGTGGCCCAAGAGAATTCCTGAGTAAAATCGGTCCTAAAAGTGGCAATAGGGGCCCTGAAGAGGTTTCCCGCAAGTTTGAGCTGCTACTTGCAGGATCATCCCAGGATTCGGATACGTGGTTCATCACCATTGGTGATCGTTTTCGTCCCCGATTCCTGGGGTTATGGGACCCCTTCCAAATGGCCGAAATTTGTTGGCTTATAAACAGGGGGTGGCCCTAACTACTTACTAACCGGGATGATCATCCAAGTAGTTGGTATGTTGAAATTTTATGTTTACCCCAAAAGGCCTGGAAGAGATTTACATCGTTGTCTGATGTCAAATGCGACAATAACAAAAAGGGGCCTCCTGGTTGCTTGTTGGGTATATAGGGGATGAAACACTACCCAGGTATGTGGGGATTTTTGATAAACCACTATATGGATCCCCATTGAACTACAAGTCTTTCATGGAAAGTAATGTTTTTTTTCGTGGCTGATTTTTTTTTCCGCTCAATCCCAGTATCCAAAGGCGCTGAAGACGATTGCACGCATTGGACAGAGCGATGATGGAGAGGAGTCGAACCGCCGGTGGTTTTGAAAAGAGGACAAGTTTGTTCCTCTTGTTTGGAGCGACGAACATTCACCCAACTATGGTTAGAAGTTATGTGTGTGAATATATGTTTTAATATATTGATTGGTGCTGCTGCTCTACAAAAAGACAATTGCCAAAAGCTCCCCAAAAGTTATTTTTTTGGCATCCATTGGATTGTTTGGACGCGCTTTCCAACTAAGATTGTTTCGCATTGAGCAAGAAGGGCAAAAATGCTCTGGACTATCAAACCGGTGACTTTTGACATGGAAGTGCTGGGTACTGCGCTTGCTTGGAGTTTGAAGAGAGAGATGCCCTTCTTACCTTGAATCCTAAGAAGCCTCCGAGCAATGTGCACGTTTGTGCAGCTGGATGCACCGTTTATGGCGCATCCTGACGTTCACTCGCATTTCCAACAAGCAGCTGGACCTTTGGCGCCCTTTGGCGAACTACATGGTCTCACCGAGGTCAGGTGATGCTTTTCTTTTCAATTCAAATGACTCATGGTTCATGACCCAACAAAAGTGATGTTCAGATCGTTGAAAGAGCCATACCTTGGATGCATATCGCAGAAGGTTTTGCCAAACGGATCCTTTACCAAAACGTTACGCACAAGGCGTGCTTTTGATTTTGAACGTTAGACTTGCAAAGTCTTTCAAAATATCAATGAGTACCACGGGTTCACCACCTAAATTGGAAGGGTTTCCTGAACCTTGTGAGGCTATTTTGGGGGTGGGTTTTCGCTTACATAAACCGTATCCATACAGCTTGTGTAAGTGAGTACCTCCATTGTAGGTACCTGAAATGTTTGGTGACTGGTTTCTTGGATCTGTTTTTTTTCATTGTTTTTTCTTCGTACCATGGGATTCATCACCATTCAACACAAAATCTGGTGAAATATTTTTGGATTTTTTCGAAGCATCGAAGGTTCGCAAATCCAAGATAGTGGATGTTTTATTGTTAATGTAGGTACCTTAAATATTCCATACATCAATTCCAACCACCCAGGGTTCGCAAATCTAAGTCTAAGTTGTTTGAGGGTGGATCCGCCGTTTTGTTCGTTTTTTTTGGGGGGGGGGTTGTTTTCATCACCTTAAATGTTGGCGCCCATACCACGAAAATATCTTTGAAGCCAGATTTGTTGGCATGATTTTTGGTACCCGTTTGTTGGGTTTACCCTTCCATTTGGGGAGGACTGTTTGTGGTGATACTCTTTCTCCCATAATCATGGAAATGGAAAATGGCTATGTTTGAAAGGTAATTATTGTTGGAGGGGCCCATTTTTGAGTTCCATGATTATGGGAGGAAGTGTAAATTGTAGTTCATGATTTTTTGTTGATTCCAAGCTTCGTCGTTTTTGTGGGTCCGGCTCTATCGGTGTTTCCATTGTGGAAAATTGAACAATTCTCAAGCCTGATATTCAGGAACGTTCAGATCTGCTTAATGAACGAATGCCTGGTTGCCTTTCCAGAAAGTCTATCGTTCATTGGAAAAGAAACCAGGAAATTATGGTTTTCTAAAAGAAATTATGGGTTTTTTATTATTTTTTTGGAACTGGGCAGAATCGGTGCTTTAGACAACAATTAAAATCGACGTTTCATTTTTTCATTTTTCGGTCTCCAGAAAAATTATTGTCTCATCTGAATTTCAAGGGAAATGGGAGCTTGGGTTCTGCCTTTGACAGGGACGCCGGATATCCCGAAAGCAACGGAGACAGTTTGTAGACTTTACGAAGACAACATGTAAGCAGAGTGGGCCTTTAGAAATCCTGCAACAGTTGATAGGTGGTTGTTTGGGATGTCTTCCATCAACAGTATCCTTGATCATTATATTTTTGGCAGTCGAACAAAATATCCAACTTTGAGAGGGGATCAAACTTGGGGTACTATGGTAATGTTGATTAAAATGTGCCTGAGAAAGAAAGACGTGCATTGCTTGGGTTAGTATCATGGTTTGTATCATATTTATATATACATATAAGTAATTTGTAGGTGTCTAATACTCTAGCTTTATTTTCAATGTATCTACCCTTCTGAAAAAAAACTATTGGGAGGGGCTTACTGAAAAAGGGTGGCCTTTGGCAGCATTTGCCGAAGGCCTATCTTTAGATGATGGAAATGTGTCAAGGAGCATCAGTCGGTAGATTTTCCAACCAGCCGTTTCCACCATGTTGAACGTAGATGAAAATTTAGGAAAAATCCGCCAATCAAAAAAATAAAAGAATGACATTGCCGAACATTTTCAAATGAAGCCTCCTTTTTCAACCAGCCTACACCCCAGTGTTTCAGGTGCTACGTTAATTTCCAGGGAGGGTAGCCTACTCAATTGATGCCTGTGACACCATCATCCAACCGACTTTGGCCTTGGCCTCGGCACCAGAGGAGCGTGTCTTCGCCCTAGAGCTTCCAGAGGCCTATCCGAAAGGGGTTGAAGATGGTGGATTTTTTTTAGTGATTTCTAAGGGGTTATTTTTTGTGGATGGCACCAACCCTTGGCGATCTAAAATGGCACCAAAATGGAGATGTCTCAACTTGGATTTGTTTAATGAAGGTGATGTTTTTGACGGATTGGGATCCCGTGGGACTTCATGACCATGAAAAAGTTACACCATTTGGGTCAGTTTTATGTCTTAATCTTTCCAGCCATCGAACGAGCAAATCTAAGGCAAATTGATTGTTTTTAACGATTTTTTTCCTAAAAGAGTAGTGGTATCAAACGATTTTTGGATGAAATTTATATCCCGCAAAGTTGGGCAAGATTTTCACCCCATGTTGGAGGAATATTTTGCTTTCATGGGTTGATTTAGTCACTGATGCTTTCAGGGATTGCCCATTATAAATGGGTTTTTCCCTGTTGTCAAAAAACCTGGCTTACAGGGGTATTTCACCTCATCTATAACGGCCTACGAAACCGAACTCCCAGGATGAATTTGAATCCGATGGCGAGGCAGGGATGGTTTCCGTTACCTGTCCTCCTGTCGAGGTTTCGGTAACCAACATTCCCGGTTTGATCCGTTTTTTTTTCTCCGTTTGCTTGGGAAAGAATTTGAATTTGAGGGGCTGTAAAAGAAAACATAAAGATTGGCAAAGACGGGATGCTTTAATGGGATGATATCTTAAGATCCTTTGGAATACATCCAACATGGGTTTCTTGCTGCCGAGATCAGCGCCATCAACCCCCGCAACACTTAAATGTACCAAGGGTGACACGTGGGGACTATTTTTGGTGCCTTTAAAAATGAATGAGCTAAGTGGATCCAGAAATGAAAGGGTTACACCCATGAAGTGGAAGACAAGCCTTTCCTTTTGGGAAAAGTAAGTTTTCAGCGGAAGTTTTCGCTGTTAGACTTCCGCGAAAAACATGGAATGTTTCCCCCTGAGTTTTAGATGTCAGGCAAAGGTCAACTTTAAGTATCCTACTGTTGATGGAAGAAATCCCAAACAACCACCTGGGCTGTATAAAACCTTGTAAATAATGAGATAAACTACCTATCAACTGGTGCAGGATTTCTTCCATCAACAGTAGTTCCAATTTTTCGACGATGTTATGAGTGGTGGTGTTATTTTTCCAGGTTTTAAGATGTGTTTTTGAGTGTCACATCTTTTGGTGGCGTTTTTTTGGGGAATCATGTTACCATTTGATGACCCACGATGACCATGTGTTCAACAAGGTTGCGGTTCGTGAAAACTTCCACAACTTGTGGGTTTGCAGGGTCATAAGTTGGATCATGCCATTGACAACAACAACAACAACAACAACAACAACGACGACGACGACGACGACGACAACGACAACAACGACGACAACAACAACAACAACAACAACAACAACAACAACAACAACAACAACAACAACAACAACAACAACAACAACAACAACACAGCAACAACAACAACAACACAGCAACAACAACAACAACAACAACAACAACACAGCAACAACAACAACAACAACAACACAGCAACAACAACAACAACAGGATGTCCGTTGGAATTTTAGGATCAATGATTAGGATCAATGGGTAGGGTTGGTTCTAAGCAACTTATAAAGGAGATATATTAGGGTTATGACCTTCTTACAACAACAGCCACGACCGCAAACAAAAACAGCAACAGCAACGTCTTTGATATCGACTCTGTCTAACACCATTTGTGTGTGTTGGTCGCCAGGTGGTGAATGGACGGATGACGATCAAGGTAGATAGGAGACGCGTCTTTCCCAGCCGAGAAGCTGCGGTCCATTCATACGCTGCTACGTGGAAGTACCGGCCCTGGGAACTAACATACACAGGTGGTGGTTTCGATGTTGTCTAATTTTCATCCCTACTTGGAGAGATGATCCAATTTGACGAGCATATTTTTCAATTGGGTTGAAACAAGCTAGATATCCAGACCCAAGGTATGTTTGAGTCCATGATTTTCCTTTTTCCCATGTGGGATAATGTGATCGCTCCCTGCAGGGTAATTTAAAAATCTATTTGAAATAGATCTTTTTCCCTCCCAACATCATGATACCAGTGCTACAAAAAGTGCATGTAAAGGCACACTTGTCCAACATCAATAGAATCCTGCTGCTGACTTTTAGGTAGCATTTTTCCAGCAAAATTATGATGAAGATGCTTCTTTGGGTTTTCATTTATTATTGGGGATGAAACACTACCCATGTGTTTGAGAACTATGATAAACCATAATAAGGATCCCAGATCCATCCAAGGGACTCTGAAAAGAGAGCATGTTAAAAAAGGAATTTCATCTGAACCAACCATCACTTGCACCATCACCGCCATATCTTGGGGGGCCATTTCGACCCCCCTAGTTCACCTCCGACCCAGGCTCCTGCATAATTCAACCAAGATTTTGGAGGGTGACGTTGCTGGTTTCGATTCTTGTTGGGGATGACCTCCAATAAAAAGAAGATGTCTCCAAAAAAGTCTTTTTTCTCCTTGGAGTCAAAGACCATAAAATGACATTTGTCTGGATGTGTTGATTGGGTCATTATGGCAAAAACAACGGGTTTTTACATTAAAAAACAATTCAAAAAAGGTCATTGGACTTTCTCCAGCGGGATATTGCTTATTTGAGAAAACCCATTCAATTAAAAAAAAGAAAGTTCGAACCCATGATACGTCGCATCCATAAAAAAAATCTGAGATATCACCATAAAACCACCAACAACCCCCCCAAAAAATGGGTTAAAAACTGATGTTTCACTTCCACCTTCCTTTCATCCCCATTTATATACATAACTGGGTTTTTGCAAAGGCCCCACCTTTGCAGAACAACCACCAACAACAACCTCCAGGAGCCTTGGACTTTCCTTGGGCCTCAGCGTGGCACCCGCAGAGGCAACACAACCGACTGGTCAAGCATCCCAAAGTGAAGGATACGAAACACCCTCTAGTAAACTAACATAGCCATGGGAAATCCACCATTTGAAGATGTAATGTTGACTCCGGATTAATAAACCCCATGGTTGTTTAATTGGGGGGTTCCCATTTTAAAGGGGATCTATCACTTTTGGGGGTACCCCCCTTAATAATCACTATAGGGGTTTATTAATCCGGGGTTGACATTATCTCCTATTAAAATGGTGGTTTTCCATTGCGACCTGTTAGTTTACTAGAGGGTAACAGCTCCTAGTGTGGATTTGGGCCCTTTTCTGGTTGGTGGTGAACAAAAGAATTGTCATATGTTCATCCCGGATCCCTGGGGAAAGGATGGAAATTTGACGGTTGCATATTTTTCAAAGGGGTTGGTTCAACCACCAACTAAGTTTTTTCCATGAATTTTCATAGTTGTATTATTTTATATAAACGAGGTGGTGGCAACTCACATATTTTTTTTGAATTTTCTACACCTTTATTTGGGGAAGATGAACCCACTTTGACGAACATATTTTTCAGATGGGTTGGTTCCACCACCAACCACTAAATCTAGCTAGTGCGGTTTGGGAGCATTCAAACGGAGCTGACAGGGTATCTGAAATCTGAAATCCCGAAGCATAAAGCAGGGAGCGATTTAATGGAGCTAGGCCCTAGGTTGCGAGGAAGGCACTTCCTAGAAATTTCAAGGAAATGACACGTTGTTTTGTTTTGAAGAAACATCATAACATTGAGGCCAATCATGGCCAATCTCATTTTTACAAAACAAAAAAATACCAACAACAACCCCAAATTTCCCCCCAGCCAAGAGGGACGTGTGTTTTTTAATTCTCCAACAACCAAAAAAAACACTTCAAAAAACCGCCAAGCAAATCATGGAAATTTTCCAAAATGGGACCCATTTTGGGGGCATCAAGCAAGCAGCAAATGTAAGAGATCCCCTTATATTTCGTGTAGTGTTTGGGTTGGTGTCGTATAGTGCCCACTGAACTAGGAAGACCCCATGTGCATCAGTGTCGCATGCTACGGTGATTGAACAGATTGAACACTAAACTTTCTTTGGGCAGCTGACATTGTGTTTTGATATTTCAATTAGGCCGCTTTTAAATCCGCACCGCGATCATGCGTGGCGGCGGACAACGCAAGTGCATCGTCGATTACAGAGTCGACCCAGTTGTAGCCGACCGGGACGACGCCGAAATCCGCAAACAATACGGAATTACTGTCAATGACGACCAGAACGTGAACAACAGCGTGCCCTCGCCAGTGGATCAGCTCTGTCAATTGTCGGGGATGGCAGATTTTCTGCGCTGCCATATTGAGAGACCGAAGCCGGTTCAGATGCAGGCCAATGAAGCAAAGAGGATAAACGGTGGGTAAATGAATTCAAATATATAATTTGTTGTAGTTACTTCTAACTCTGCATTAGCTAGTTGGGTTCCACTATTCTACAACCCCAAAACAGATCCAGTCGCCGCACAGGTGTGGCCATTAGTCCACTAAGATCATGGGCACATGGCAATACACTCGCTATTTTGGTATACCTGGATAGATTTCCCGGAGGTAGCATACAATGATTCAAGAAAGATAAAAGACCCCTGTTTTCCAAAAAACTGGATTTTCCCCTAGAATAGTGGATGAAGTTTGGGTTGGTATCATATAAATGACCCTTGTTTTCTACAAAAGTGGTGAGCTCTCGCAGATTTATTTGGTGGTTATTTTGGGAATCAATTTTCCAACGTTGAGGTCATTCCATCCTGGACTCCTGGGACAGACCTGGTACGTCTACCTTAGGATAAGTATACCCCAAAAAAAATGAACATGGCCTGAAAAAATCACCAAGAATATCAGGAACCTAAAATGGAGGTACTGAACCTTCTAAGGCTATTTTGGGGGTGGTGGTTCCCTTACATAAGCCTTACATACAGCTCATATAGATGAGTACCTACATTTTAGGTACCTGAAATGTTTGGTGAAAAAAGGGTAAGTGGCGTTTCTTTCCCTGCTTATAGGGGTTATAACCCCATCTACAACTGGTGGGGGTCCACCTTGTACTTTCAAAGATGCTGCTTTAAAAGAGTAGTTATGTTTCCTGAAAAATACCCCCCCCAAATGGAAAAGGGGAAACATCTACCAACCACCAATTTTTAGGTTCCATGTTAAATTTCAGTGGTGTAATGACCCGCCCCGTATAAGCCTTGATATTTTTGAGATTTTTGAGGATACCTGCATATATAATCCCTTTGCATATCCCATAGAATACCCGCATAGATGATTTTGAGGTCGTTTCCCATTTTAGGGGTGTTACATTTTTGTTGACTCACCTTGTAGTTTTTTCACTCACCTTTCTTCAGCCCTTGGTTGATAATCCATGATAACAGATTTCCTACCTTAACCTTAGCCGTAATAACAGATAATTTGATTCACCATGATTTTGGTTTCCACACCTTTGCATCATACAAACCCGTCATGATTGGATTCATTTTGGGGTACACCCAAAAAAGGTAATGTTGAGGCTCATTTTTGGTGACTGACCCTGTTCTGTGGTCGGAAGTATTTACCAAAGACAGGATCCCAGCTGAGTTTGTGAAATCGAGGTCCTGTGTGGATGAAGAGGATACTGTGTCACTGGCATCCTCAATTACAGGGAAAGATGTTGAGGAAGACACAACAAGGGCAGAAAAACATGCAGAGGTCCCTAAGCACTCCCCACTCTCATCGCCCAGATCAGAGTCTGAACCTCTAAAGCCGAAACATGTGATCCATGCTACGAGTTCTTCATCCAAACACGGTGTTGAAGAAGAGAAGCAGGAAGCAAGTCAGAAAACAGGTGGCTCTCAAAGCACTATTTTCAAAATGACAGGACCTCAAAGCCATCAGCTCGTCTCAGCGTTCATCGACATGCTGCAGTCCAATTCTGTTACTATCAATACGATATCGCTCTGCCAAGCATGCTTAAATAAAGCTTTGTTCCCCAGTGCTAATTTGGAAGCTATTTCTGAAAACTTGGACATCAAAGAATGGGAAAAGGTCAAGAGCGATATGAAGCACGGTGCTTCAAACAGACTAGAGGCAGCCCAGCAGCTGCAAGCCAACATAGCTTCAATGAAAGCTGTTCTGGCAAACGTGAAGGTGGAACCCTATTCAGTCACGTCGCAGTTGGTGGCAGCCATTATTGGACAGATGATGCAATCAGAAAAACTTCCTAGAAATGTCCTCAAATCATTTATCACCACATTAGAAAAGGATCCAAGAACATCAGGGCAAGGAGACGCAATAGCCTTACACCCAAAAAAACCACAGAACAGGGTCTTCCGAAAATAGTGGGTTTTCCTCCACATCATCCTATTTAAGAGGGGTTTTCCATTATTTTCACCATCCATTTTGGGGGTGTTTCCCCTATTTTTGGAAACACCCATATATAATCATAAGCCATTGTTTTTTTTGATAAAAAAACATATGGCTTGTGATACCAACATCTAAAACCTAACAAACTAATGGCTGATCATAAAGACCCCTTCTTTCATCACCCAACAAACCCCGGCCTTTGAGATTTCAGGACCAGATGGCCTTGGAGATCCTGGAAGTCGCTGATGGTCTCGTCAAGGCCGGAAACGCCAACGTCGAAACGAAACGGGTGGTTTCACGGTGGAACGGTAAACGGGGTGAAAGGGACAGAAACAAAAAACATGGGGACCATGTTTTTGGGGCTGGGCTTTAAAAAGAGGTGTGGGTTTTGATTTTTGTTTGGGTTTTTGTTTTGTGTGTGTGTGTGTGTCAATGTGCGGGTTGTTTTTTTGTATTGGAAAAAACACGGGGGGGTTAAAAAAAACTGGGTGTTGGGTACGCAACATGCACTTTCAGTGTTTCTTTCATTTTTTGCGTCGGGTTGGTCCGTGACAAGTGTTTGAATTACGATATCTAGATGGATTGCAACAATTGAGATACGATATTAAAGGATACACTCCCTGAAGCTAACAGCAAAAGCGCCCTGAAACTAGGCCGAAACCCAAAAGGATGGGAAAGTCTTCCAGTCATCCATTTACATTTTGTAAGAATGTTGGTTTCAGGGAGTGTACTGTATTATTGGGATGTATTTACTTACATTTAGTTGTGGTGTTTATGGCAAGTACAGCGAAAACATATCAATCCCATTGATGCTACTGTTAATGGCTCAGAAATCCCAAACCAACCACCGTTTATAAAGCCCATCGTAAATAATGGGATATTTGTCATATCAACTGGTGAGTGAATCCCCCGATTTCTGGCTGCCATCTGTTTTTGTAAATGATCCTACGAGGTGCAGTTGTGCAGTTGTTGGTTTGGGGGAGATCCAACCCCAAAAAGTGCCAACGTGCCAAGACATGCCTAGCTTCAGGGCAAAAAAATGGGCCCGAACTGTTTTTGCCTTTCGGGGAAGTTACCTTCCTGAAATTAGTGCGTGATAAACATCACCTTTTTGAGGGCTTGAAAATGATGGTAGTCCATGGTAATCCACATGTTTCTGTGATGTTAAGCAGGGGACAAATATCGTAAACACCCTGTTTAGTAGGCACCTTCCGTGTCGTTTTCTTCACAGGAATGGTGCCAGAAGAAGCCGCAGCGTCACGTGTACAAAGGGGACAGGTGAGAATCTTTGGGGTGAAAAATCGTTGATCCTCGGTTGCTTCATGAGTCTGCAAGTTCATGGGAATCCACAGCCGTTGGGACCCTATTAGAGTTACAACTCCACTTGTTTCGGGGTGAAATGCAAACCCCCAGTGAAACCCATTTAAAATATACGGCCCATTTATAGAGGAGCCCTCCCTTAAACACCCCATTTAGAACGATGGTGGTTTATAGGCCCACCTTGTATGGATAATTTCTAGTGGTTTCATTTTTTTTATTTTCACCCCTACTTGGGGAAGATTCCCAATTTGATTAATATTTTTCAAATGGGTTGAAACCACCAACCAGATTTGGATGGGTTTTAAATGGAAACCATAGATTTTCTTGGGCTGTAAATCTCACGTGTTGAACTCCGATCTGTGGCTCTTGGAGGAAGGGGCCCGTAGTTAGGATCACTCCGCTATTTATAAGCCATAAAAAAGGTCCTTTTGGAAGGGGTCCCATAACCCCAAAAAATTGGAAGGACTTGCGATCACCATTAGTTGCTAACTACTTACTAACTGGGATGATCCTCCAAGTATAGATTCTTACATGTTCGAGTCGAAGGACTACAACATTCCTGCACAAAGAATTGAATCCCAGATATTTTTGTTGATGATCGTCTCATCCCAGCTATGTTTATAGAATCTTTAAGAATTAGATTCATTCCTCTTTGCTTGTTGATGATATTTCTTAAATTGAATCTAAGATATGTTTGTTGATGATCATCTCATTTATTGGATCGGTCGATATTTATTGAATGAGATATTTTTGGTGATGATCTCCTAGGTGGTGGTTTCAAGGATTTTTTATGTTCACCCTGAAAATTGTGGAAGATTCCCGTTTTGACGAGCATATTCTTCAAAGGGGTTGGTTCAACCAGCAACTAGTCTCTAATTTGTAGGAATTTTCCCACCATGTTTCTTCAACTTCCAATGTCACTCCCTTGGTTACCTGCTGCCGTTTGGTAGGATCGTGGCGGTAAATCAGATGCGAGGTAGCAGCAGGCGAGGTCTTGACTTTGGTTTGATTAAGATGATTTGTTTATTTCCTACCATGGTTTTCTTTTTGGGAGACTTTTGGGATAATATATTGGGATCAAATTTTCTACCATGGTTTTTATTAACCATCAATTTGGGATAATATTGTTTACTTTTTCCAAGCATCTTATTAAGCAAATCTAAGTTGAGTGATGTGTGTGTTTTTTGGACTCAAGGTTGATCAGCTAATGGTTAGTTGCTGGTTTGGGGCCCGGTGGTTTGGGATTCGGATCGGGTACCCTTAAGTAACAATGCCTTTCATAAGGGGAATCCAATCGGAATCCAAACCACGGCCCCCGAACCAACACTTGGAGGATCATCCCAGTTAATAAGTGGTTAATAACCATGGTTAGTAAGTCCCCTAAGTAGGGTTGTTCCCCTTACAAATTACCTAAATGGCTTATAAATGGGGGTTACTAAGTACTTACTAAGTGGGATGATCCTCCAAGTACCCATTAGTTGAGTTGATTTCCTAAAAGAACACCTGAACTTTTGGAGTGAATCACTTTGAAGTACTTCACCACTGGGTGGTGGCAACTCAAATGTTTTTGGAATTTTCACCACGAAACTTGGGGAAGATAAACCCATTTTGACGAATATTTTTCAAAGGGGTTGGTTCAACCACCAACCAGTGAAGTACTCAAAGATTCGAGGATTCCTCACCAGTTGATTCACTCAGAATCCGTTTCAACGTGGGCAATCGCTGCCCCTGCTCAGCACCGTCAGCCATCACCGTCAACGACGATCTTGCACCTGAGCCAGGGACAATTGATGCACTGGTTGTCACTGGGCTGACTGACTACGTTGCCACCTCTTACTCCCTGCTTGAGAAGAACGAGAAGGAGGAAATCTTCGGCTTACCCTTTACCTACACTCTGTGACGAAAGGTCGAGGAAGCAGCAGAAAGAGGAGTAGGCAACTGACACCAACGGGTCATTGCACTGGCACGACTGCAACTTGAGTGTATCCTCCCCTACACTGAGTTGACTGCCTTTTTGCTGGCTGTGAACTTTGTTGCTCGGGTGGCGCCGGAGGTCCTTCTCCACCCTGCCGTGGAGTCTGTGGCCCACAACATGCACAGTTTTGTGGCGGCATTTGGTAAGGACGGGTCGGACCCGATCTCAGACCTTTGCTATGCTGGTATAGCAAGGCACCCGGATCCGATTTTTTCCAAGAATTCTCAAGCTTCCGTGGTTGTACTATCATTTTTGGAATTGGACTTCAGTGGTTGTTGGCACGTGTACATGGCAAGTATACAATTTTTTCCAGGGCCCTGACATTAACGAAGCAATGCTTCCATGGTTCATGTCACCTTCGTGATTTGGGTTGTTGTTCATTTCTCCTGCCAGGGGATTCATCGCCATAATATATCCCCATGGGGTCGATTCAACTTCGGGCGTTCGGACCTCAAACCTGAAAAACATGGTGATCTCTTCAGTGATGTATGATGTAATTGAACCTAGAGTGAGTTGATTCAATGCTTGCATGCATGTGTTTTGGAGGCAAAAATTTCAGAAATCATACATTCTCCACTGATTGAAGAAACTCTATCAACTTTGTTCATTTGTTGTGCTTGAACCAAAAAATGTGTTACCTTGGATCTACCCCCTACTTGGAGGATCATCCCATGACTTGTAAGTGGTTAATAAATCCCCTAAGTAGGGTTGTTCCGCTTCCAAGTGGCCCAAATGGCTTATAAATGGGGGTTGATAATCAGTTGCTAACTGGGAAGATCCTCCAAGCACCTAGAATGCCAGTCACCACCAGGATTAGGGAACATTTTTATGCGACCGGGAATCCCGACATAAACCTTCATTTGTGACGATTGCATCTTGGGTGGGGATAGATTGAAGTTTCACCAAAAGAACAGAAATGCCCACACAAGGTGGGCCCCGGAAAAGCAGTGAAAAAATGGGGTGAAATAGCTCCAATTATTTCGGGGTGAAAAAACCTCCAGTTACTCATCTATTTTCGGCCATTTATAGGGGCCCCATAACTGTTCGATTTAGAACTGGTACCTTTGGACCCCAAAGAGCACCATAAAAAATGGCTTTTGAGCCTTTTAAGCCTTAGAAATATGGGTGAAATATCCCACAAGGGCCCCGTTAAACACCCCATTTGTAAAGCCGATCCGTTTTCCGGTGCCCATCCTACGACAGGAAATTGGTCGAATTCCTACGACAGTCCGGAAACCTAAGTCGAACAAGCATGAAAAGGACAAGGTCGTTCACAAGCGAAACTGGATAGGGAGTATCATGTGACAACACTTGTTGTTTGTTGCATATATATAAATCAACCATTAGAAGGGATTATATTTGCCTGTGCATATATGGTATATAGGGAATTGAACTACCGTTTACGATTTCTAACTGGTTGTTCAGGGAGCATCTCGGGATGAAATACCAAGATTGCAGATTTGTCCCCTATACTTTTGCAGAAACAACAGATGGTACCTTTGGATCTATATATTGGTTTCCAGGGTTTGGCTTTGATTCAGGGCCAAAATCTATAACCCTGAATAGTACCCAGTTTTTTTGGTGATTATTTCATGAACTGTGAAATAAGGATCCCGTCATTTAACAACTAAGTAGTTTAATGGAAAGTAAGAGGGGTATTTTCGTGGCTCATGTGACTTCAGGTGATGAAAACGTCAAAAAATAAACTTCAAGTAAAATAACATGGCTGGCAATGGGAAAATCACCTAATTCTTACTAAGAGATACATCTTCAAATAAATGTTTATTTTTCCAGCTTGTCCTTCGTTGGTTTTCGGGGGTGGGTCATTTTCCCTCCCTGAAAACAACGGTAAAAGAAACCCTGAAAATGGATGGTATGGTATGGTATGGTATGGTATAGTAATTCCAAAGCAACTGGACCAAGCAACTGGACCAACAGGTGCTCCCCGAGGCCTGTAAACCCCCAAAGCCAAGCTAACACATCGACATCGATCTTGGAAGACATGATCCTTTTTTTGGGGGGGAGGTATTGGTTTCCTTGGCTTCCTAGGCTGGTGTTTTTTGAGGGTGTATCTACAAGGTGGGCACCTATGATCGTTATAAACAGATGCTTTTTTCACCCCTTTTTCAGTGGATTTATAACTAGTAGGGGCCCACTTGTAGGTGGTCGTTTTGAAAAACTCAATGCAAAAACCTTATATCCGAACTACCATTAAAACCAACGTTTCCTTCATGTTTAGAGCTTATTTGACCAATAGTTTTAGGGCTTAAAACCGTCCTGTTTCCAAAACGTAAAACGTATATGCAACTTAGATTTTTGGAAGTTTGTTTCCCCAAAACTTGATGATGGATTCACCTTGTAAACTACCCACCTTGTAGTGTGATCTAAGATTTATGTTGTGATTCTTCCCTCCCAGGGATGGACCTTTAGTACTGTCACTGCTTAGAGGGACCGGTTCGGAATCTCAGATGTGTAAGTGACTTGCTTGGTTCAATATGGTATCATGTAGTGTGTATATGTAATGTGTACATGTTGTAGCTGTATATGTATTTATATATATATATGCATATATGTATACTGTATACGTATTTATCTTTACAGATGGTAGAGAGACCTTTAATTAGGTACTATACATATTTATATATACCTATTGTAATTATATACATGCACTGTAACTACAGGATGGCGCTTCACTCAAATATCTACCTGCTTGATGTCAAAAAGGTGGATGTCGGACTTAGCACAGCACATAGTGCCGAGAAAGGTTGCCTCAAGAGACATCGTTTTTTTAAAGAAACTGGGTACAATAAAAGCAACCTTGAGAAAAAGGCTCAAGCGAAAGAAGTGTCTTTGTACAGGAAATTGTTTGATTCTAGCTTCTTCTGAGAATGTATTTGTTCAGTTGTTCGGATAACAGCCAAAAAAACAAGCATCATACAAAACTGTATTTTTTCCAAAGGGTTCTGGTCAAAAGCATCCATTTTTATTTTCCTGCTTTCAAAGCTTCACCCCAAAAATTTGTTGAAAAAAGCTCTTCGCCCCCATTTTGACGAATGCACATCTTTTTAGGGACGAGGACCTGTGGTTTGGGTTCGACCAGCCGCAGTTCACGGGGGGGTTAACCGAAGGTCAGTCGGATCGTGCACCACCTCGAGGAGGCATCTTTGGGATGCATCTTGGGAAGCTACAAACGGAGGATCATCCCGTTGGAATTGAGGATCAATGGTTAGTACACTCCGGTAAACTAACATGGCAATGGAAAATGGACCCGGATTGAGTCGATGTATTTCCTATTGAAAATGGATGATTTTCCAGCCAGCTATGTTAGTTTACCAGAGGGTAAATGGGTTATTTCACCTACTTATAAATGGGATATATTGGGGTTATAAGTTATAACCACGGATCCTAACCTTTGATCCTAACTTGCTGGGACATCCTAGTTGCCCTCCAGTTTAGCCGATCACATGGCTGGCGATGGAAAATCACCACAGCCAAGGCACCATGGAGGTCCAATACGGAAAGCTCACGAGATGTAAAAACATTGAAATTCTGTGTTTTTGGACCTACATGGGGGGTTGGTTGATTAGCCATGTAAAGACTGTAGCTTCAAATGTCAAAAAAAGGACCAGCTGGAAAACATCGTGTACCATGTTTTTTAGGCAACTATGGCTGATTTTTGGGGTAAAGTTGATGGAAATTAACAGCAACTTGCTTTCTAGGCACCTTTTTTTTGTTTGCTACACCTTTGCATCACCATACTCAGCCACGAGTGGATTCATTGGGTTCCAGGCTTTACAAGAGTTTACAAATCAACTATTCCCAAAAACGCATGGTTCAGTGGAAAATGGGTCCCTGGAAAGATGAGAATTTGTTCGGCTCACCATGAATTGTTGGGAAAAAGAGTCGGGCTACACCTTTGCATTGTGGCCCCGGAAGTCCCAGTGATAGTCACCACCAGGATGACATTTCACATGTTTAGGCGACCAGGTGATCCTAACATCACCCCAGGCCGCTTGGGACGTGGACGCTTTAGCGCCGGGTACAACATGGGTCTCACCCTAAGCCACGGGTTTCTTTAGTGGGGCAGTTGGTTGGTTGGGCGAAAAATTGGGATAGTGATCATGACTAGCCTCACTGAAACTAACATATTTATATTATACACCTTAAAAAAGGATGTAGTTGGAATAGTATCCTTTCCTTTTTGGGGGCGTTAAATGGCCTATTTTCAGGGATAGATTCGCTGTTAGTTTCAGTTCACCCCCGGTTCGTCACCCCCAAGTTGGGTTATAATTGAAGTTAATTGGCCCTTTTCAAGTTGATTGAGAATCGTTTTCTCCTTTTGGGATTCGAAGTAACTCTAAAAATAAACTTCAGGTCGTTACTAGGCGTTCTAAAAATAAATTCAGATCGTTACTAGGCGTTTTATTTACTCAAAAAATCTAAAATAAAAAGTCAGATGGTTTTTTAAAGATTGTTTCTGATTTTTTATGTTTACCCCTACCTGGGGAGATGATCCAATTTGGCGAGCATATTTTTCAGATGGGTGGTTCAACCACCCACTAGATAAACTTCAGATCGGTAGGAAAGAATCGCTCCCATTTTTTGCCAGGTCGATGAACGCCTTGGATCTGTTTTGAATGTTGCTTTCGATCCATGAAATGGGGAATCTAGTTCCTGATTTCTGGAGAAGCTTTTTTGAGTCATGGAAAATCCAATTTTTTCGGGAAGATAACCAAATGGACTTATATGTTTTTAAAAGATAAGTTGAAACCACCAACTGTTTTTAAGGGGAATTATTAATGCACAATAAATGAAAATAGTAGGAATCCTTGCATCAACCAACCAGGAGTTCATAAGAAAGAGGGGAACCGCCGGTGTTTTTGAGAAAAGTGGGGAGGAATCGAAAAGTGTCTCCCATGGTGTCCAAACACTTGAGAGATTTTGAAGATGTGATGTCGGTTATTCAGGTCTTGGTTCATCAATCTGGTCCTTCCCATAGATTCCATAAAGTTACAAGCAGGTCCATTAGTGTGTTTAAGTATATGTATACATTTCGAGCAAAGCTGCGAGTTGTTCGATTACATCATGCTGGCTGACCTTGTCGGTGCTTTAATTGATTGGGTGGTGGTTTCAAATATTTTTCATTTTCACCCCGAAACTTAGGGAATTGGATAATTTGACGAGCATTTTTTTCATGGGTTGGTTCAACCGCCAATTAGTTAATTATGGATACAGCACAAGACATTCTCATAAGAACTCATGCCACCTCCAGTGGGTCATTGTCGGACCTGAATGGGATTTGCGCGGCGAATTGGAAGTGGATTGTTTTCTTTGTTGGTTTTTTGTTGACCTACCAAAATGGAAGGTCCTCTGCTTTATGCACTGATTATGAACTTAGTACTGTTGATGAAGAAAATCCCGTAAACTGGTTGTTTTAATAAACTTAAATTTGGTCATAGTGTTTCACCATTCCAACTGGTTGCACTGCATTTGCGTTCCAACGTTGTTAGCACTGTGAGCGGTCTCCGTTTTTAGTAGCCATGAATCCCCAGTGGGAATATATGAGTTTTACAATCCCCTCCATTCAATAAGAGGCCACTGGCCAGAAGGGGGTTTGTGCAGCATCCATCGTTTCTCCAATCACATTAGGCCCAGTGGATTTTGATTGCAATCAAAATTCCATAGCTATGATTCTTAAGCAACTGGAAAACAGCAACTTTCCATCAACATTGGAAAGCCCCAAAAAAAGTCAGCTGTTACTATCCAGGTTCTCCCATTTTTTTAAACCTCGAGGATACTTTGGAAGTCCAACCTGCCACATGTTTTTTTGATGTTGGTGAACCCACCAGGTGTATTTCAATACTTTTTCCTTTCGGCTTTGTAGCAATCATCCATCTAACGTGTAGAGGGATCATGTGTTGAAAATGGTGGTGCCTACTGTTGATGGTTCAGAAATCCTGCACCAGTTGATATGGTAAATATTCATTATTTACATATTATCTACGACGGGTTTTAGCAACATCCAAACGGTGGTTGTTTGGGATTTCTGAACCATCAACAGGTGCCACTGTGGAAACCCTGGGTGCTTCAGTTTTTTTCAACAACCTGCGAATTCGTTGAAGCCGCTAAGGTTTCAAGGGCAAAGGTCGTGGATCACGGCAGGCGGGGGCCCTGCATACATAGCTTCTGTTTAGGAGAATCAGATCTCAAAACGAATTGGCGAAAACGACACAAACATGCACATCACAAAGTGGGCACCGGAAAACCACTTTTAAGTAGGGTGCCATAACTCCACTTTTGATTGGGGTTATAACCCCAATTACTTATTTATAAGGTCATTTACAGGGGTCCCATTTCACCCCATTGAAATAAGTGGGGTTTTTGGGCCCATTATGTACAGACGGGTAAATCCCAACGGAAACAAACCGCAAATGATGGTGTCCAGCCGTTCGGTTCATCTCCTGAAATCCAGGGACTGATTTTTCAGGGAAAAACCATGTTGGGATTAATTTACTTACATGGGATTCGCTTGATTTTAATGGTGAATTCATTGGTAGAATATACCAGTCCCATGTCAGTTTGGATGCTGATGAACCAAATTGTTTAAGTTGGGAAATGGTTGGAAATCGGCAAACATCCATTGAAAAAAGCTGGTTGAAGTTGGGCTTTTGTCGGGTTCCCTCAAAAAAAGATGACACATTTCCAGGGTACGATTTGTCGCCAAAAAACATGTTCAGAAGCGAAGTGCTACTAAATGATACAATCCGCTGGATCTAAATATTGGTGGTGAAACCAGGGTTTTTGATTTGGCCGGCCAAAATCGTTCAAAACCCTCATTTCTCTACAGCCGGAAAGTCGTTGCTTCCTCAAAATGTCGTGGTTGGAAACCTCCCTAGGGGGTTCCGGTCGCCGCAATTGGTCACACCAATCTCCCGAGATGCCCAGAAATTGCCAGGCCATACCACCAATTCCAGGGGCTGCGGTCACTTTGACGCTTTTTGAGGGGTTTTTATTGGAGGATCGGAGGTTGGTTGAAAACGATCCGAAGATGGCAATGGGAAATAGCCAAAGGATGTGTTTCTTTTTTTTGGTGATTTTTTAGGGGATTCTACCACTGGACCCCCTTCAAAAACCCATGAGGATATACCACTAAACACCTTTTTTGAGGTTTTTATAAAAGCCATACAAAGAATTGTTGAATTGTTGATTATGCAAATCCCTACTGAAAAAATCATGTGTGTGTTTTTTTTCCAGAAAGACCATTACGATCAATGGCCTTAAAGGACCCGGCAGGATTTCAAGGATTTTTCCGCTGACCCGAGGCTAAAAGTGCGAGTCGCCGCACAAAGAGGCGACGTTTTTTTCAAAATCGCGGCAGGGAGGATGATGGTTAGTGCGCCCCGAAGGAAGTGGGTTTGATCGTCACTTGAGGGAACGTGCAAAACCGAAAGATCATCCATTTCTCAGTCAATCACTAAGAATCTCTACTGTAAATGGTGGTTTCAGAAATACAAGGCACCCCTATTTGGAAAAAAGAATCCATGTTTTCACTTGCACCTTTTTCTTGGAAAAAAAAACAACAGTTAGCTACAGAAAAAGGTGATTTTTCAAACTCAAAGGTCATGACCCTCCAAATTAAAACAATCTTTTTTTGGCTGAGATTTAAAGCTTCCTGACCACACCAACCATGGCCATTGACTCACGTGCTCCATTAGATCTGACCTCAGCCATGGCTGACGTAGGGGCCGAGATCCTTGACGAGCAGGGAGTAACCTGGGACCCTGAGTACAAAGCACTATCCGCCGACGTAGCAGAGAGGATGTCCCGGGGCAACGTCGCAATTGGGAAAATGTGTTGCGAATGTTTCGGTCTGTCTTGGTTTATTTCCACAGATGTTGATATTGAAAGCTTTTTTTGAAGGTGTTGTTTATGACTCTATGTCTGAAGAACGTCTTCACTCGCGGGGGATCAGCTACTGCTATCGATCCAGAGGTGCTGGCCGTGATACCGAACGTGGACCCATCTAAAATGCGCCAAACTCCCTGGCATTGGCAGGTCATGGCAGGTTGAGATGATAAGATTGACGCTCAGCTTGGATCGCCGTGATGGGAAGGGCAGACCCCTGACCGGAAGCCGGAAACGGCGCACACTATAGTGGGTCTCAGCAAAACGATGCGCGTATGCCATGGTTTCTGTTTTTTTGTTTTGAGATTTAGATTGTTTAATTGTATTATCGTTGTTTCACTTGGATTTACCACCTTTGAAACTCCCAAGTAAAAGAGCTACCAGGACAAGGTAGCAACAATACCAGTGCCCCCAGTAACAACATGCGCGTCAGCTTTGAATCCCAATTGAAACATGTCAGATTTTGCCGTTGTGCCCTTAGAATTCACCAAGATTATTACAGTTCATCGCTTAGGCCCGTAGCAGCAGCATATTTCATCCCCAATATACACCGGGGGATTGTTAAATTACCCATTTGGGAGGGATCAAACAATGCAAAGGTATCGGTTAATTTGAAAGATTCCCACTGAATGGTGCATTGTTTGGGTTGGTAATGTAATGAATGTGCTAGGGTCTAAACTCCCATGATTCCCATATAGTAGGGCATGATCATCAACCCAATAGTAAGGACTTATATACCCATTACAAGGATCCCCATGGATCCCCTATTAAAGATCGGATGACCATCCTCAATATAAGGACTTGATCGACCCTGCCACATCGTGGACCCATGCCTTCCCCTCATGCGCAAGGTCCCCTCATCGAGGTGGGCGGTCGAAAACTGGGGCAAAAACCAACGGGGTCCACAAAAATCAGAAACATGGCCATATAATCAAAAACCCCTTAGATTTTGATGGTTTGAAGATGAAATCTCCCAAAATGATGAATACGGGCCTCTTTTCATGGACTTTTGTTGTTCGTTTCAGGGAGGATATCTACCAAATCCCCCAAATCAAGTCTGGAGCGAGTTTTTTTGAACCAAAAAATTTGAATAAATGAAAGAAATCTGGGCTAAACACCTGGGATATCTTTTTGAAGCCCTTTTTTTCGTGTGAGATGGTCCAAGCCTCAACTCTAGACTGCTCGATTTCTGAAGCGCCCAACAGTATGTTGCTATCTTACTTCTCGTGTAGAAAATTCAGAAAGGTCTTGGGAATTTGAAAAAGATAACTCCTTTCAATTGTTGGGTGATTTGATGCTTGGGTATCCACACGTTACCCGGATGTAAATTTTCAGAAGACATACCCACAAAAACACGCGACCCTCCTGATTCCTGCTTGTGGAATTGATATCCAGGCAAAGCTTCCGGAAGAAATCATCGACTGTTGAAGCTGTAAAAACCGGGTGAACCAACCACCCCCTGCCGTGGTGCTTGGAGGATCATCCCAGGTATCGTAAGTAGTTAGGGCCACCCCCATTTATGATTTGTTTAATCCATTTGGAAGGGGAACAACCCCAGTTAGGGGACTTGCTAATCATAGTTACTGATCACTTACTAACTGGTATGATCCTCCAAGTGGGACCACCCCCAAAAAGCAACCGTTCCAATAGCTACCAATTAATCAATAACACTCCCATGGAAAAAGTAACATAGGGATTTTTCCCAGGTTTTGAACCTTCGGAAAAACGTTCAAAGATTAGACCCCCGGAAACTAACGAATGTTCCCCTAAAAAAGGGACCATTTCACAAGGAAAGGTTTCACTCCCTGAAATTAACCTATCTCTTGAAAAGGCAATTTTGAAGATTATTTTCCGAACTTCCTAAGGTGGGATATTATGCTAGTTCCCTGAGGGTTTGTCTTCCCGCGATTTTTTCAGGGGACATTCGTTAGTTTTCGGGGAAGTTACTGTAACTCAAAAGTGAAACCTTTTCTGTCAGGGGGTTTGCCTCGGTATGCTTCACGTTTGCAGCTGTTTTTGGGACCTAGGATTTTCATGTTCAATCCAAAAGCATTCATTCAGATGGGAATCGAAATGAAAAAGTTTATACAATTGTTCCATCACAAAATCCATGACCTTCCAAATGAACAACATAAAAACGGGAAATGTCATGGATTTTTCCCCAAGTAAAAAAGAAGTTAATAGCATATACCGCTTGGGAGGGAAGGGAAAACCGCATGACATGTTTTTTTTTCCGGATCGGGGATCCTATAATGGTATTAAAATACTGCTGCTGAACAAAGATCCGGTGCAAAACAATAAATTTGGCCCTTGGCACCGAAACACTAGTCAATTTCGATTCGCATGGATTTTTCTTATCAAGAGCCAGTTTTCGCCGGAGTTTGTGCAGCATGGTACGTCAACGCATCTCTCAGTGTGTTGACAGTTGGGTATGTAGTGAAGCAAAAATCGCAGTGTCCTCTCCGAATATGTTTGTTTCATTTGGGATGGTATTGTTTACCAAGTGACAGTGGCAAATGCAGGTTTATGTTGGGGTCCCCCATCCTTTAGAACCATAACAATCCTGATGGTGACGAGCCAGCATTCTGGATGCGGGTTTCGCATGCTATGGTATTTTTTTTAGGATGCTATTCATACGGATCTTTATCACCCCAGAAATAGTCCAGGTGGTGGTTTCAAATATTTTTGATGTTCAGCCCTACTTGGGGAAGATTCCCATTTTGCCCAATATTTTTCAACTGGGTTGAAACCACCAACTATGAGTAACATGGATACTAAAAATGGCTTTCGCAAAAAAAGGAGGCACCTTTCCAAACCATCACTGCAGCTACTTGGTCATTGCCAAGATTCGCCTGTCTCTACTTCTATGGTTGGACTAGGATACCAAATGCTAGGCCATCAAATCAACAAAACAAGCTTCTCAAGTGAATTTGTATCCAGCAGTTCGGTTTTTGTTGGATCATTTCATTAAAAAAAGTCATAAAAACATCTCAACTTGTCGAGTTTCTTCCCAAAAAAAATTGGAGGGAATGACATTCATACTGACTGTTTTTGATGTGTTTGAAGGATGTTGTTCTTTCAAAAATCATGAGTTAACACCTCTTGCCATGTAGCAACCAACACAAAAAAATGGTAGCAACCAACACCCCTCAGCCCGGGAGGTCGCTCGCGCAGCCGTCGGAACGAAACGGGCCGGCGGTCTCAACGCTCGCAGGCCAAATGGGAAACAAAACAACTGGTGAAGGATTTCTTCCAACAGCATCTCTGAAATGGGTGTTTCCAAAAATGGTGGGTTTAAACCCCCCAAATCATCCATTTTAATAGGGTTTTCCATTATTTTCACCATCCATTTTGGGGGTGTTTCCCCTATTTTTGGAAACACCCAAATATACATGGAAATATACTGACCGCCTGACTCAAGGACTGTGGACCTACTTGTCCCTCCAAAAGTTGGGGTTCAAACTCTCTTAGTTGTCCTTCTGTACAGGTAACCAGGTATTATCAACTGGAAATCCAGAGAAAGCCAACCAGGCCATCTACCCCGAACAATTTGAGCACCCCATTGTTTTGTTTGGGGAAAATTCAGAAACACTAACGCCATCAACGCCTCTCAAAAGCTTTCCGAAACCTCTCCCTTGACGTACAAACAAAAAAGAAATTGACAGCGCTTGGGATTTACGAAATCTTCCCATTCTTGTGGGACGTAGGAAACCCTACATTTCACCAGAGTCCTGTTTTTTTTTCGGGGGGGGTGGTGTTTTTTAAAGTGTTTTTGTTGCCTTTTAGCCAAACCAAATTTTTCTTTAAGTGGAATTCATCACGATTTGATCGATTTTATGACCAAATTCAGCCAAGCTCATGTAAATGTGATTGGTGCATGTAAGGGAAAGCAACTTCAAAGAAATGGCATAAAATTTTAGAATACATGAATGATGATGGCATTTATCCAGTACAAACTAGCATGACAATGGAAGAACAACCATTTGAAGATGTATCTTTGATTAAGAATTAGCACAAAATAAAACTGATTTTCCAGCTTGCCATGTGAGTTTTCAGGGCTGTAATCTTTCGACGTGTTGGTTAATTCCAGACGTTGATTTTCTTCAAGAAAATGCCAGGCGAGACGGAGAAACTCCAGGTGCGATTATGTTGGATATGTGGGATGAGGTTTGCGACATGATTTTGTAACTGCAATGTCGTATAACTTTACAGGAAGCCAATGTGAACCCAAGAAGGGTCCTTTTTTACATGCTGTTGTTACCTTAAAAACTCCCAAAAAAACAGGGAGCAGCAGGCTATTGATAACTTGGGGTGTATGTCACCATGAAAAATTCATCTGGGAATCCACTGGAAGTCTAAGTCAATATTTTTGGGGGGGGGTCATGACCGTGAAGGCAGCTGTGAAATACCCTCCATGAAACTAACAGTTTGCACCTTGAAATTGATGGTTGGAAGACTACTTGGATGTCCCAGGAAGTTAGTGAACGGTTCGTGAATAAGTTACAACCTATTTGTAAATGGGGTATATTGGGGTTATAACCCACTGATCCCAACCTTTGATCCTAACTTCCAACGGGACATCCAAGTAGGGATGGCCTATTTTCACAGGTGTTCACTCGCTGTTAGTTTTAGGGAGTGTAGAACTTGGGCTGCGAGTCACCCGAGAATCCCATTGACTAAACCACTTGCCACGATTAGATCCTGTGGGTTACAAGTCAAAGTGTGACATAGTAACCATTTGCCGTGCAAATTCTAGGGATCAGCATGTTTTGCTGAGGGGATGATTGAATTTCCTGGTAATTTCCAGAAATGATGTTTTGAAACCAGCAATACTGTTGATAGAAGAAATCCTGCACCACCTGGGATGCATAAAACCCTGTAAATAATGTGATAAACTTCCTACCAACTGGTGCAGGATTTCTTCTCTCACGTATCATTTGTGTCGGCCCTTTTTTGAGATATCCCTATGTCCATATTAGCCTTTATGGAAGGAAAAGCATCTGGAAAAGGAAAAGGACAAGGGCAAGGAAAAGGAAGAGGAAAGGGAAAGGAAAATGTTCGTGCTCCGAACATCATGGTAGCACGCAGAAATTTAAAGGAATTTCTCGACAGGCATCCGAACTTTGTCTTTGCGCCGCGGGAAGATGTGCCGCCAAGAGTTCGAGAGTTGTGGTCACGATTGGAAGAAGATCGAGACAATTTGCCTCGGGCTTTGCAGAAGCCTTTTTCGAGAAGCACCGGAGGTTTTGCAAGAAATAGTTGGTGAAATGGTGGTGCACACGCATTGGCCAATTGATAAACACAATGTTATGGAGAAGGAGAGCAAGGCTAAGAAACAGGGCAAAGGGGAGACGAGATCCTTTATTGATGCGCTCAGGCAGGACTCACTCCGCGGACCCTTGCCAGAGGAGTGCTCCACTACAACTTTCCACTGCCACAACAACCTCCACCACCTCCAGCACCACCACAACAACCACCACCACAACCACAACCACTACAACCACAACCACTACAACCACAACAGCAACAAGCAACTCGATCGCACTAGTTTTATGAAGGGACCTCAGCCACAGCAATGATTTCCAAGATATAGGGGAAAATGCACATCAAAAAACCCCAGATGCACATCCCAAAATGCACATCAATTGGCCACATTTTCTTTCATAACAAGGATTTGTGGAAATCATTGCTGTGCATTTTCTTTCATAACAAGGATTTGTGGAAATCGTTGCCGTGCAATTTCTTTCACAACAAGGATTTGTGGAAATCATTGCATTTTCTGTCATAACAATGATTTGTGGAAATCATTGCTGTGCATTTTCTTTCATAACAAGGATTTGTGGAAATCATTGCTGTGCATTTTCTTTCATCTTCATGGCACACTTTCGGAATCATCTCAGAAAACCCGCAGCCAAACCGACCCTTTGAGTCAATCTTTTTTTTTCTTCGAATCGAAGAACCTCCATTTTCGTCCAGTTCTTGCTAGCTTTTCCATTCTGGGACTTTTGAAGGAAGCTGTGCTGTTTTTTGGGGGGAAACTGCCTTTGAGATCCAGTTGGTTCAGTGGAAGGTTCACGTTTCCAGTTCATTAGTTGGTGCAGTTGGACTGTGAAAATTTGAAGGGAAGTGTGTGGCCATTATCATTGAAGTGGTGGCAATTTTTTTGGCAAAAACTGTGCAGTGATCAGAAATTTTGGTGGGTTGGATTACTTTTAGGTACATTGAATGTCTAGGTGGTGGTTTCAAAGATTTGTCATATTTTCATCCCAAAACTTGGGAAATGATCAAATTTGACTCATATTTTTCAGATGGGTTGAATCAAAACCACCAACTGTCCCCTTTTCCCTAGTAATCTCCAAATACTTGAACTTGATAAAATGTGTGATGTTTTTTTGCATTTACTTATATACCCAACAAACCAAAACAGCTTGTCATCATGGCATGTCTCTGAAACCAACAATAATCTCCTCAAAACGCCTTTGGCTTTTTTGGGGGTGAGTTGTTGCACCAACTATTCTTTCCCCCCATAATTATGGAAGTCAAAAATGGGTGCCTCCAATAGGATCGTTACCTTTCAAATATAGCTGGTTGGTGGTTTCAAATATTTTTTATTTCCATCCCTACTGGGGGAATTGATCCAATTTGACGAGCATATTTTTCAAATGGGTCGAAACCACCAACTAGATAGCCATTTTTCCATGATTGTGTACCCACCTTGGCCCTCCCACGCGAAAAAACTTCGACATAAACCCTTGGTCATCAGGAGAAAGGGGAGCCGCTCGAACGACGGGAACCGCAAGGTTGGGGGCGAACCAATAGCAGTAAGTGTTCATCACCTGGTGTCTTAGTCAGTTTTTTTCTAGGAAGACTTAACATGGATCTACTATATATAGATCCAAGTGTGTGTGTGTGTGTATATATATATATATATTATGTTTCTCGGTTTATTTACATATAGTTCATAGTTCGCATTTTGCATATAAAATGTAATTCAATTCATCCTTAGGGCAGGGGCAACAGCTGCAGGAGTTGTTGAGATGGCAAACAACATCACTTTTTTGCAAGCTCAAATTTTACCAAAGTGTTCTTGAAGGTGCATTTTTTTCGTACCCACCTGCATGTTGTCAGATATTTGAGTTTGTTGATTTGAAAAGCAAAGATGGTAATGTTTGATGAAACGCGGGGTCAGCAGAACGATTGCAAATGGCATATGTGCATCTTTGGGTCAAAAAAAGACAGGTTCGTTAAACCCAACCAAGCCCAAATCGCTGGCGGTTGGTGTTGATGCATAACCCTTGAAACCAACAGCAATTTTACCCCTGAAGATAGCCTGAAACGCAAAAAAGGAAAGCAGTTTTGCAAGCACCCATTTGACGGCTGAGCTGTTCGTTTCAGGGAGGGTAATCGAAGGCTCCATGGTGGGTACTCGCCCGATTCAGACTGCCAGGACGTGCGTGTGACGCTCGAGAAGATCTCGCGCCGCGCCGTGTGCGGAATATGCAGGGGGTCCTTGGGAAGGAAAACGACGATCGCAGGTGTCGAAGGAACAAACTCCCTGGAAAATCCTAGACTGTGATGCGTTCAAGCGACGCAAGGGGGAGTCCAATCCGACCCCGTGTGGATTTCATTTACCCATTTTGACATGAACGGGTGAAGAGCCTTGAAAATTTTGCCGGGCCTTAAAAGGAGATTTCATCCAACCCAACTACATTGATTTTCAGGTGTAAAAATGTTAGTTTCAAGGCTGGTAGGTATATTGAACGTGTTCGATAGAGCCATAAGAGATGCATGCGGATGACAGGTTGACGGACTCCAAGCCAAAAGTTACGGTGTCTTCTCTCTGACATCACGCAACCCCAAAAGCCACCCTTACACCACACGTTTTGGGATCTCAAAAATGTAAGGTTCAAGTAAACATAGATCCAAGATGCGCCCCCCACCCTCTAGGGAAAATCGCATATCCCATCATTGTCTTCAAAGGCAACTTGGAGGGTATTTTTTGAAGCCAGTCCAAATTTTTGGGAAAACTTGAACCTCAAAAAACAAAGAAAGCTTTTGGAAGTTTTAGTTTGGGTTGTAATAGTCACCACCAGGATGATATTACATGTTTAGTAGGGGCATTCTTTTGAACCTTCATGTGCGACTATTACCAGGGAAGGGGGACAACGCTTAATCATAGTCATTTCAGCTAAAAAACTTTGCAGGAATCAGAAGATGATGATGATGACGATGACAACACCACCAATTCGTTTGAAGCGAAGGACCGAGGACAAGGCACCAGATGCGAGAGTAGCACGCTACTCTTCTGAATCTTCAAGAGGTTCAGATGAGATAGACGACCCTTAAAGCCCATGAAGATGGCGCCATGTCAAAGTGTTCCGGTCACCATTGTGGGTGAAAGCCTGTACCACATGAAGGTGCGTGGATTTTTTGGATATTTGTTGATTTCCAAGTGGCAGGCTCATTTCAATTTCATCACAGTTTTACAACTCAAGCCAGCGACCTTCAAGCTTCTCTTCTGGGATAAGCGCTGGATCGATCGCTTGCACTTTCTTGCAAAAGCTGCTGCTGTCACTGCTTTCGATGAAGGTAGTGTGGAAAGTTTCGACGCGTTGAGCCGCAAGTACCGCCGGTTTGGCATTTCCTTGATTGTTGTTCTGTCTGTTGATTTCCAGAATGAAAATGCAACAACAACAACAACAACAACAACAACAACAACAACAACAACAACAACAACAACAACAACAACAACAAAGAAACAACGACACAACGAAACAACAAATAGATAAATAGATAAATAACAAACAATCAACGAAACAAACAACCAAACAACAAAGAAACAAACATGATCATTAAAACAGGACATCCCTTCAAACAACCATCCAAGGCATGGAGCCTTTAGGCGGCACCCATGGTACGTTGGACTTACGCAAGTGCCCGACCGTCGTTACCGTTTCCGTTGGGGGGAAAGTGGTTGGAAAAAACCGGTGGGTTTGGGTTTTTTTATATATATACCATTTTAGGGTATGATACCCTGGTTGGTTCAGGGTATCTTTGGTGGATTTTTTTGTACAGTTATTTGCCAAAAATATTTGGGGAGTACTCTCTTCCTCCCACAAAATCGTGGTTCAGTGGAAAAGGGGGGGGAGTATCTCCAATATGAGTTGCATTTTATTTAGGCTGAGTTTTCCACTGAACCATGATTAAGGGTGCAGCCTGATATCCGGCGCTGGGGGTGGAGGTAAATGTGTTTTTTTCATCAACCCATAGAGAACTAGATCATTGCAAGATGAAATCAGGTGGTGGAGAACTTGTGGGGGGGATGTATATAGATTTGTGTGAATTTTTTTGGCGAAAACAAAAAAGTGAGTCCAGTTGTTTGTGTTGCAGACCATGGGGAGCTATTGTTTTGTTGTTTTGCCAAATTCTACCGAATCATCCGCTTGCAGGTTATCCATCAACATCGAACAAAAACTCGAAAAAAAAAAAAAAAACTATCGAATATCTCGGGTATGGCCCCATATCAGTAACAGTGACCACCATTAGTATTACATGTTTGGTAGGGAATCCCTATAAATTGTTTTTGTTGCCACTGTTAATGGGCACCTGAAAAACAATGATGGCTTGGAGGTTGGATGGATGCCACCGTTCATGTTGTGGGGAGTTCCGTATCAAAACACATCATTTTGGAGATATACTGCATATGTATATATAAAGCCATTATATGATCAGCAATATGTATCAAGGGACAATGGGCTGTACCCCTAACAGTGTACCCATGGTATTTCTTGTGCTCTCTAAGGATTGTTGGGGATTATAACCCATGAATACCCACTACATAGGGCGATTCTATAGTGATTTCCCAGATGGGTGCGTTGGTACGGGTACATCCAACTTTCCCCTGAAGGTAAGTTAGCAAGTTCTCCGGCTGCTCCTGTCGTGCTGAAAAATACTGATGGCAAAATGCGGTTTCTTTGGGATTCACGAAGGTTGAGTCATCACGGAGTCATCTTTCCCACAGCATTTGCTAGGCTGTTTTACGAGTTGAGTTCAAAGATGCCCAAAAAAGTCAGGGTCACCAAGTTGGCCATCTGTCTTTGCCCCTAACATCGAATGCATCCTTAGATTCGGGGTCCTAATATGTTTTAATAGAAGTTGGATGTATTTAGAATGATTGGGATTCGATTTCTTTGAGCGTATCTTCACGATGGCTAGTATTCTCAGGCGACTTTTTTCAGCTCAATATGCCACTACTTACATGTGCATTGTTGTATGGGTCAAATACTGTACCTAATGACAAAACATCTTTTGATCTTCGCCTATCCAGCGGTAGAACCTCGTGTAAAGAAAAGGGACCTCCACTCGCAGTGGTGGTTTTTTCCAGGTGTGGACATCCCGTCCATGCTCAATGCCTCGTGGGTTTGGAACGCGACGAAGAGGGTCCGTTTTTCTCAGCAGCGAAAACACTGGGTTCGCAAGGTTCATCTTAAAACATCTCCTTCGGCCATCACCACCTGGGATGTATACAACTCTGTGAAGAGTGGGGATGAACGGAAAACACCTGCCTATGAAATGGTTCGCAGTATTTCTACCATGTTCATACTTGGAGGATAAACCCAGTTAGAAAGTAATTACACTGGTTAGTAAGTCTCCTAAGTAGGATTGGTCCCGTTCCAAATGGCCATTCATGGCTTATAAATGGGGGTGATCCTAACCACTTACCAACTGGGAGCCCATTCTCCATTTAGCACTTGTTAGATTAGCACTTGTCCGGATTCGGAAGCATCAATAGTATGGAGTGTGAGTTTTTGTTTTTCAGCGGCATGATGTATTTCCATAGCTCACTCAGCCAATGGTTTACCTTTCAATTTTGAGGATTTCCACCCCACTTTTTATTGTCACCCCATATTTTTGGGGAAGATGAACCCATTTTGACGAGCAGATTTTTCGGATGGGTTGGTTCAACCATCAACTAATATTTTTCTTGAGGATTTCACTAGATATGATCCCATTGAACAAATATTTTGGGCAAATTTGGGGGTCGTTAGCACCAACCCGTGAAATTATTTTGAGGATTTCCATACCCCACCATTTTGTCTCCCCCACGAATTCAGGTCATCCTAGATGTGAAGCTTGCAATTTCCAGATGCTACATCAAGTTTCAGGCCTTAAAACGGAAGGCTGAAACGAAAAAGGGATATAGATGACTGGGTGGTGGTTTCAAATATGTTTTATTTTCAACCCTACTTGGGGAAATAATCCAATTTGACTAATATTTTTCAAATGGGTTGAAACCACCAACTAGATGATATATGTCAGGGGATGTCTTCCGGGATGGTGAAGGAATCTCTTCGATAAATCCTAATATGATACATTATGATTTGTGTAAAATGTTGGTGGCGAATGTTCTTTTGTGTTGAACAAAGCAATTGTTTTCTACAGATTTACAACAACGTGGTAAATATGGACAAGGAATGAAAAACGTGTGTCAAAAAACTTTTGGGTCTTAAAAACACGTGTTTCATTCTTTGAAGAGATTGGCCTGTGAGACGCTCTTCCACTTGCAGGTCAACCGTCAGAAAAATGCGATGGATGTCTCAGCCACGCCACGTCACATCTTGATCAAAAAGTGAATGGATGTGCTAGCAAAATTGGACGACAAAAATATACACTGCAATGCGATCCATCTGAAATAAGCTGTTTTCACTCATTTCTTTTTTGACTTTTCAATTTCACCCCCTAAATGGAAGTTCTTTTTGCCCCAATAAATCTGACCAATCAATCCAACAACAAACAACGCATGAAAGTGGCCGGTGGTTTTTGTTTGTTTGCATCTCTTGTGTCCGTTTTTTTGCAGGGAAGAACAGCCATTCACGCAAGGCGGGGCTGGAGTGAAATTTCAATTTTCCATCGTGGGAGTTGAGTAAATGGAGCCCACCAAAATTTGAAACACTACAACATTTGAGACAAAAGTCCTTGGATTTGTTTTCTTTGGGATGATTCTTTGGGGGATTCTACTTCTACCATGGGATGAAAATCACCATCTCAGCATCTAAGAGTCGCAAAATCCAAGGGTCTGATTTTGGAAACGATTTGACTGAAAAAACTGACTCTACACTTTGGTAACTAACATAACAATATAAAATGGACCCAGATTTATAGATGCATGTCCTATTAAACATGAGGATATTCCAGCCAGCTAACGTTGGTTTACCAGTGGGTAAATAATTCGCACCTTAAATGTTTAAAACAAAAAAACTCCTAGGATTTTCTTGGCGAAAAATTGTTAAATCTAGGATTCTCACAAATGGGAACTTTAAGAAGTTTTATTGCAGAACAGGATAATAAACCTTCCTTAGATAAATCAACCAACCAACTATGATCTCCTAGGAATTTAGTAAATGGTTAGCAAATGGGTTCCTTCAACATCCTAGAAGGTTCTTTTGATGGTTTTTGTTCACTGATTAATTTGAAACCGGAAGTACCCTCCAGGGCACTAACATATCCCACCTTGGGAAAAGGAAACAACATCTTCAAAAGTGCCTTGGTAGTGGATATGTTAGTTATCTGGAGGGTACTTACACTCATAGTTGTAAGTGTAGCTATCAGTACGCACATTCACACCATGCTAAAGAAAACTATTATTTGCGGGTGTTTTTGCTGATAGTTGATCTACGTGCAAGATTGATTAGCAGATGCAGTAGCCTTTGCTAAAGTAGATTGCTGTACAAAGTAAAAAAAAAAAGTGTCGTACAAAGTAATTTGAGTGATGATATGGTGAAACTCGGAAACTTGAAAGCCATGCAATTTCAACAGCGGCGCAGCCAGTGGTCTTGAGGGTATGGAGGGTTTACTTGCAATGGATGGGCTTTGGATTCCAATGAGAGCTTTGCATGTGAATAGTCTTTCTAAGATCTTGGTCATGATCTGGAAGTGTCGCGATGGAAATTTCATTCACCGCCGAAAAATTCCTTTGCAGAAACATCAAGATGTGTTCACCACACGTACGAATCAAGATACTCTTGGCCCACCTTTCGTGACAGCCCTTTCAAGGGAGTTTCCGACCCTTGTTTCTGGTCGTGTAAGAAACGAGTAGCGTGCAAAGTTGAGTTGGAATGCACAAACAAATCGGTTCTCTATGTTTGTGGCGTCGGCGCTGGCAGGTGCTAAAGGATGAGCTCGACCAACCTTTTCTACTGTAATGATCTTTAAGGAAACATCTACCAGTGATCATGAAAATTTACTCACATTGCAGGAAAAAAGACTTCAAAACAAACAAACAAAAATGAGGTCATTTGTTGGAGGCAAAAAAAAATGTCATATAAAAAGATGGTGCAGCAAGTTTGTGGTTGAGCTTCGAAAAAAAAAACACGAAACCCCTCTACAAAGTCAGCCCAAAAACCAGTTGTATGTGCTAAGTAGTGTTGTTTTGATTCCACTTATAGGGGTCACAGGTCACAAAAAAAAACGTTACCCATTTACATGGCCATTTTATAGGGTGTTAACTTCATTGATAACTAGTAGGGTGGGCTCATCTGGTCAAAGGTCTTCCAGCCAATGGGATCCCACCCGACGAAAGGATCGGCCCAACGGATCGCACAAGAAGCGAAAACGGAGGAGCTGCGTCAGAGTCAACCGAGTTTTTTTACATTTGCGCCACAGTTTCTTGAAAAGAGTCATGTAGAGGAGTATCTTTCTTTTTTTAAGAGTCATGTAGAGGAATATTTAAATACCCAACAAAAATGAAAACGCAAAACAAAACATTCATCCAGCTGGTGGCAACTCAAATATTTTTCATTTTCACCCCTACTTGGGGAAGATTCACATTTTGACCAATATTTTTCAGATGGGTTGAAACCACCCACCCGTCACCAATTTCACATCTCACTACCAGCTTTCGTTCACCCCTTGCATTCCAGTTTCCTCTCCCATTGGAACCCCCCTGGAGGAGCTCCAGTTCGAGGCCTGAAAAAGAGGGGATGGATAGATACACCCCTTAAAAAGTGAAGGCTGGAACCTAAAAGATCATGTGGTAAATCACCATTTTTTTTACCACCTTTTGGGAGAATATTTTTTGTTCCTGTGTTCCAAGCATCAAAGAAGCAACTCTACGATTGAAATCCGGAAAATCACTTTGAACCATCCGCCTCCATGACTTCCCTTGCAGTTCACCAACTTCACCAGCTAAGACTCGAACGTTGGATCTCAAAGGCAAATTTTTGCACCCCCCCAACAAAAATGGCGCAGTTTCCGTTCAAAAGTTCACCAAAAACTATGGGCAAAAGTGATAGGTGAACATCTAAAAGTAAGTAATTTTTTCCCAACCTAGAATGATGCCTGGAACTCCGCACCCTTCCTCGAAAGCCAGCCGAAGCTCAGTTTCAAGACACGGATTCAACCTAGAACGTGGGTTTCTAGCAGGTATTAACCGGGTGAAAGAACTCCAGTTACCCTCCAGGGAACTAACATACCCCCCAAAAATGGCATTTTGAAGATGATTTTCCTTTTCCCAAGGTGGGATATGTTAATTCCCTGGAGTGTACCCATTTCTGTTCGGCCATTTATAGTGACCCCATGTCACTCCATTGAAACACCGATCGGCTCGGGGCTCGAAACGCCCATCTTGTAGAAAACCTTCGCCCTTAGGACCTAAGAGCCCAACTCTTTTCGGGGGGAATTTAGGGTGCAATTCATTAACTGGAAACTAAACCTTTAGCATTAGCTTTAAAAAAAAACCGGAGATGATTTTTTTACCGAGAAATCTGTTGTTTAGATATGTATTAATATATGTATGCGTGCCAAAAAATTACATCTTATCACAATACAGAATTTGTACACGTAGTACCTTAGTGGATGTGTTTGCATGATGTATTCATCTATTCTATTTCTTTGCAACCCAAATTTTTACCACCAGAGTCCATCATTCCTCCAGAGTCGGAGTCTCCACCAGGCGGAAGAAGAGCCGAGAACGAAGGCGGCAAGCAAAGTGTTGTCAAAAGATCCCATAGGATCCATGGGACTGGTATATTTACCTACATGAAAACCATAAAAATCAACCAAATGTAGGTATAAATATACTATACATGGATCCTATGGGGATGGTGGTTTTAAGGGGTATTTTTCTCCGAAAACCCCCCCGTTGAAACCTCGGTAACTTTGCAACTTGTTTGAGGTTTTTTCAGACGTTTGGTTTGAAAAAATGCCATTTTCAAATCTTCGGGGGATCTTCCTGCCCAATTTTTGGTACAATCTGAAAACAAATCATACAAAAGGATGATGAAATCAAACTGCAGGATTGCATTTTGTTGAGATAATCGTGCCGTTTCCTCGGCAACGATCATGGTGTCAAGGGGATTTTGATTCACTGATTCGCGATAGATGTTTGTTTTTCTATGCCTGCCAACTGACAAGGTTTTTGGAATATTCATTCAACAGACAAGAGATCGAAAAAATATCCCTCAAAAAGTTTGGTATTTTGGGATGCCCCCAGGTGGACTTTTTTAAGGGCCAAGTCCATCTGATGTCCCTGGTTGGTTGCAGTCACCGACCTCTGTTGTCCAACAGCCCAGTCCAGTGATCTCCCCAACAACACGACATCTCTATGAAGTTCCATGGCAAACCTAACGGTCTGTCTCCAACATAAAGAACTTCCCCCTCTCTATTTTTGTCTACCTTTGAAACCTTCTTAACGTTGGAAAACATCTATGCAGGGGTCATGAAAGAATATACCCATTTTGGTGGGATCAAACGACCAGCAAATCTATGGTAATTTTGAGGGATTTCCCTTATAGTGCATGGTTGGTATCATATCATGACCCCTTGTCTATATATAGGAAACGATGAACTTTGAGAGTCTGAAAGTTTGGAAACGATGGCTTGCCAATGCACATCCCCGGATGTCCCGGGATGGATCTTTAGGATCAATGGTGATCGGATCAATGGGTTATTTCACCTAGGTGGTGGTTTCAAATATTTTTTATTTCCACCCCTACCTGGGGAAGTGAACCAGTTTGAGTAATATTTTTCAAAGGGATTGAAACCACCAACTAGCTAGGGTTATAACCCACTTACTACCCTTTGATCCTAACTTTGTGGGACATTCTAGCAGGAGCAATAGTAGTTCCAGTAGTTCGAGGCTCGCAGTTGTCGATTGGGACGAGATGTTCGGGGGCGGCAACCGAATTTTTGTTCATGTTAAGTTGTTTTTGAGAAATTTTCCACGGGTCGTTAAACGGCACCCATTTTGGGGGGCATTAGATAAATAAGTAGTAAATGTATGGTGAATTTGAGAGATTCCCCTTCAATAGTGCATTGTTTGGGTTGGTAATATAATGAACCCTGTTTTCTATAAGTCGACAAGTGTGGTTTCACAAGTTTTTGTTGGTTTCCTTTCTACCCTAACCTTGGATAGAAGATTCAAAATTTGACTTGCATTGCGCATGGTTTGAAAGTGTTTGGGAGAAATACTAGAAGTCGTAACACACCCGAAAAGCAACGCACTGACGCAGAAACCTGAAAAATACCATGCCATCCCCCAAAAAAGGATTGTCTTCCAAACAATCCATTTTTGTCAGGTGCTTGGGTGAATTTGGGAGATAACTCCACTTTATGGGGGTTATAACCCCAGTTACTCATTTGTAAGGCCAATTGGTAGGGGCCCCACTTCACCCCATTTGTTTTGTGGGTTTTACGGGGCCCATCTTGTACAGGACTGCATATCTTTGGACCAACCAAAGGTGGTTTGGTGACGACTGTAATTCCACCCTACAGCAGGGGCATCGTTTGAGGGCTCAAACAAATCCTCGGGATAATTGTTGAGCGATGTCCGCAAAACAGTCATTGGGTGGTTGGGTGAAATGACCCACATTGTGATCCAACCATCCGAAAGGGTAGGGGGATCCGTAAGTGGGGGAATCCTCCGCAGAAATGACCATGATTTTGGAGTTTTGAAATCTTGATGAAGATCCTCTGAACCATCCAACCTTCATTTTATGTTGTGGTTTCTTTTCGCGAAAGTTTTCGAGGAGTATAGCTTCTGCCCATCTCCCGAATCTCCCAAATCTCCCAAGTTTTGAGTAGATCAATTGATCTTGCTGCTGGCCAGGAGTGACAGCAGCGGCGAAGGTCTTGGGGAAATGGGTTCCGGAAAGGTGGCATCTTGCGCAAATGTGACAGAAAATGTTTTGTTGAACCTCTAGGAAGGTTAAATGAGGAAAGATGTGAACCAATGTGTTGACCAACTGGATGGCTGAAAAATCCTCCGGTATCTGAATTTTTTGGAAGTCCATTGCTGAAAGATTGGAGTGATTATAAGGTTCTTTCAAGTTCTTTCCTTACACAATTTTTTGCAAAGTTGCGAGAAACCCCAAACCGATTGGATTTTGAAGTCCGAAGCAAATCTCAGTCGATATTTTTGCAAAAACTTGGAAAAGCCGCGATGTTTTGGAGAGGTTACTTTAATCTTGGTGTGTTGCATCATCACGGGCAATGCTAAGGAAGATGTGTTTCTCCTCGGGTGTATCCCCAGCTTTTGTTACCATTGCAAAGTTATGATTTCCCATTTGCCATGTGATTGCATGCTGTTTTTTCATAGCTCAATATGTTTCATTTCATTGCATAGGTACCTCAACTAGGCGGTGGTGCGTGTTTTTTACCATGCGCTGGAGGTGACTCGAGTTCAGAAGACTCCAAACCACCAGGCGACGAGATTGGGGAAAGAGAGTGTCTAAAAGAAAAGCTCCTCTAGCTGGTGGTTTCAAAAGGTTTTATTTTCAGCCCTGGGGATTTGATCCAATTTGAGGAGCCGTAGGGGAAATGATCCAATTTGAGGGTTGTATATGTTTCAAATGGGTTGGTTCAACCACCAAGTGATTGCGAAGTTGTTTTTGTTTGACAGTTCCTCCCACAATCATAGCTCCGTGGAATCGATGGGTCTCTCCAATATGTTGTTTTCCTTTCATTTAGTAGGTAATTCTCCACTGAACCATGGGAGAAAGAGTAAGGGCTAGATGACAGTTCCACTTCCATGATCCAGTTTGACGAGCATATTTGTCAAATTAGGTTGAAAGCACCAACTAGTTTTTGTTTAAATCAAAACTACCTTTGATTTCACAGAATCATGGTGTTTGAGACATTCCGCATTTTCTCATACTGAGCAAAGGGGTGGGTTGGTATAGGCAATTGCTAGGCTATTCAAAAGTTGTTCCGGCTTGTCGAAAGCTTTTAAGCTGGCCTAACAGCTGTGTGCTGCAAACTTACCAATGAAACTGTAAGAATTTCCAACGGGTTTTTTTGTGATTCTGGTAGAAGGTGGCTTCATGGCAAAAAACTTTCGCACAAGGAATTATTGGCCCCCAAATATGCAAGGATACCTAGTAGAATTCATAGGGTATGTACTGCCAATAGAGGTTAATTAGATGCCGAAAATATCCCCGCCTCCTTTCAGGGACCAAACAAATCCATTGCTTTCATGGAGGCCCCTCGGGATGCTGCACAGGCCCACCTCAGAGGCCATGGTGGAGACCTGGTGCCAGACCCCATACTCCATAACGCAGTGCTTGCCAATATAAACCAAGGAGCACCTATGGTCATCAATCCAATTGCAGCTCCTCCCGTACCTGCGAACTCCGCCGCGCGGATTGGAGCTATCGCGAAGGCTGCTGCTGTAGTGGCGGCACAAGGCATCAAATCCTCGGCCTAGTGAGGCTGGAAGAGCAGTTGCCAGGGCACGGCAGAGCTCGCAATGCGTGGCTGGTTTGGTAAGAAGCCTGTTTGCTGCTGAGAAGAAGGGTCAGGAGGTACCGAAACCTTCGACATCGCCGAGGTTGAGACCAACGGTTGCTAAGCCCTCTATGGCTATGGCACCAGTACCTGGGTAAGAAAAGGGGCTATGTCAGTAAGGATGATTCGCCTATGGTTTTGGATGAGGGGGCTATGCAGCAGTTCATGGACATGTTGGAGGATCACCCCACTTAGTACTAAGTAGTTAGAATCACCCCCCATTTAATAGCCATAAATTTCGGCCATTTTGGAAGAGGTCCCACAACCCCAGTCTTACGTTAAAACCATCGTTATTCACCAGGTATCTCCAAGTCCTGGGAGCCCATCCTCCAAGTAGCTCCCAGCCTTGGCTGGTAACTTCCCTTGGCAAGGCCTACTCACCGCCATTCGTGGCACCTCATGTTTCTGTGCGGAGTGTGGGCAGCACATGGGCTGGGTCCCGGACTTATTCCAGCAGATGGCAAAACATGGATTTTTTGAAAGTTGATGGTTCAGGGATTCCCAAACAACCACCTGGGATGGTGCTAAAACCCTGGTAAAGAGTAGGATAAACTACCAACCTCAACTTTTCTTGGGAAGGCATGGGTGTTTTTTCCCATTGATTTCACATCTCAGCTATGGCGGTTTTAGAAGTCCAATTGCCTTGCAGTTCTTTACAGCTTTCACTGAAACGTCATTTAGAAAAACAACCAACCAACCAACCAACCAACCAACCAACCAACCAACCAACCAACCAACCAACCAACAAACAAACCAACCAACCAACCAACCAACAAACCAACCAACCAACCAACAAACCAACCAACCAACCAACCACAACAAAAACAACTAAGTGTCAACTCCCCTGGGTATCGTCCCACAGAAGATAAGGTCGAAAAGCTGACGCCCAGTGCCATGCAGTCGGCGCCGAAAGCCTTGTGTAGGGGACAATCCAGACAAATCACCCGTTGTTGTGGATTGAAAAAAGGTAGTGGAAAACCTAACTTAAGCAAACCAAGCAACATTTGGAAGAAAAAAACTTTTGGGGATGACCACAAAATATGTAGCAATGAGGAAAAGTTCAAAGTTCGGAGTCTTTTTTTTATGGTTCGAAATGCCTGAGTGAGTGATCCAAAGTGAAGGAGTGATGATGTCGCTGTGAAGTGGTTTATTTATGGAAGGAAAACCGACCAAGCAAATTTATGAGATCCCTTTGAATTTAAGAAAAGCATTTCAATCGTGAATCGCAAATCTTTGACATATGCGTTTGAAAATAACATACGCTTAATGGTTACAGTTTGGAAGGTGCAAAGTTTTGAGACCATGTTTGCAGTTTCATTTTGGCATCAATCATCTTCAACTATCGCCACGTCGGACGGGAAACTGTTCACTCATGAAGGAAACTTCCGGCGCCTGCCGGGAAATTTTGATTTTGAAGGTAGGTGGATGTTCCATAAATGTTGCATCATAGGATCCCATAGAATGTTGTGTAATAGATGGGATCCATCATGGGATCATGGGGTTTATTTAGATGCTGAAAACGTATGAGATGTTGCCAAGTTGCAATTAAAAGGCTCGTAAAGTTTACTGGCCCAAAAAAACAAATAGGGTCAGCTTCCATCAAGAATGTAAGTTCCCAGGGAGCGAACATATCCCCTTTTGAAAGGCAACGTTTCAGTCGATGATTTTCCGAACTTCCCCAAGTTTCCAGAAGGGTAGTTTCACTAATTGATGGGTCCATCCCAAAAGAAAAACCACCATTCTTGTGGTGAAATCTTCCCATTGAATTGGTTTAATACCATAGGACTGACTTGAAAAAACCCATTCCATTTCGGGTTATCTTCGGGAGATTTCGGGTTGTCTGAGGCAATGTTTGTCAAGCCAAGAAGGTCGGGGACCTGCCGGAGGTGGTTGTGGTCTTCTCTGTTTTTTTGGTTGGAACTTATTGATTGGGTGAGTGTTGTTGTATTGCTTTTAAGATCAGATCCTAATTGTTTCAGTTAAGTTTAAGTTTGTTTTTATTGTGGTAGTTTCTTTGTTGGGGTACTTAGTTTTTTTTCTTTACGTGTTGGTTTGTTGGTTCGGTTATTTGTTTGTTTGGTATGTCCTTTTGTAGACTGAAGGAAACACTTTTGCTTCACATCTTTGTACAGGTTTTTTTGAATTAACCATATTGCAACTGTCGCGCCATGGCAATTTTCGTGGCCGTTTCGAGTGACATGCCCACAAGCATGCACGGTTTCACTTGGAAATATAATGACCACCTATTGTATCATTGTATCTTGACAAATGGGGGTTTCCTAAAATGGTGGTACCCAACAACCATGGGTTTTCCTACTAAAAATGATCATTTTGGGGTGTTTTAGGGGTACCATCATTTTAGGAACCCCCCAAATAGTCAAGCTATGCATGGTTGAGAGAATCGAAGAAGTGTTCTCAACAAGCCCTATAGGCTCCATGGAATATTCACATGCATGTACCGTAACCTATGAACCAAGCATGTAGCATGTAGGGGCTATTTGAGAACAAGACATGTTTCAACGTTCAAGTTGCTATTGATCCAGTTTCATCATGTGCTACTGGAAAATCTGCGAAAGCTTGGAGTCTTTTTTACTCTGCCAAGACTAAGACAGGGGTCATTGAATTGCCCATTTTTGGGGGAATGATAATGCAAATGTGTGGTAATTTTGAGGGATTTCCCTTGTAACTGGTAATGTAATGACCCCTGTAAACGGTGAAAAGAGGTTCATGTTCACAAACCAACTTGCAGAAATATCGTTTTCGAAACACAGAAGATGATGTGATTTGATTCTACAAACCTATCCTGGAATACTTGATTCTATGTACCTTTCCTTCAAAAGCTCAATGTCTTTTGACAAAGAATATTCCTCCAAGTATTCCAGGGTGGTGTAGATATTCTCAAATATATTGTAATTAGAGATTTCTACTTCAAAATCTCAACCTTTTCACCTTGTCCCGTTGGGGTTTAAGCCCCCATGATTCCTACCCAACCACAACCAACAAAAGTTTCTTGAGGAAAAGGCCGAGAAAACTGGTGCCAAAGTGGACAAAGTCGCTGATGAAATCATGGAGGCACTTTATTGTACGCCGATTCGTTGTTTGGATGAAGGATGACCACCCCTGAAAATTATGATGGAACCTAGAAATCACCAAGTTGAAAAGGGAAATCATCTGATCAAACCTTCATGACTTGCGGTTCCAGCCGTTCATTTTCAGTGAAATTCCGGGTATAGCAAGCTTCGGCGAGGTCGTGGTGAAAAGTAAAGGGAAACCTTGCCCCCTCAAAAAATGAATATTCCGGAAACATTCAGGTTTAGGAATTCATACCCTCCCGAAGTTTAACAGCTCGCCCCTGAAAAGTTACTGCACCCCAATAGGAAAGGATTGTCTTCCTTTCCCACCATTTTTCAGGGGAGAACTGTTAAACTTCCGGGCGTGTACGAAAATTTTGCCCCAGAAATTTTATGTAAAGAAATTAGAGATCAAAACCTTTGCAACACTCACCTGAGAACGGGGCAAAAATGTGGGGTTTTTGACTCAGCGTTTTTTTTCCGGCGTGAATTTTTTGCGTTTCCTACAAGATTGGATTTGTTGAGTTGGCAATTTTTTTGCCATGGGATGAAAATCACAATTTTTCACCACCATTTGGGAAAATATGTTTTTCGCATGTGCCCCACTGGGGCAATCAACCAAAAGCATCATTTCAGCCGTCGCCGGTGTTTGATGACAAGTTCTTCTGGATAAAAGTTGAACACCGTGATCAAGATGAGAATGACGAAGATCCTATGGCTCCATTAGCCGGATTTTGTGATCCATGCTCATTGAGTACTGTTTTGGACAGAGCGGAATACCCCGACAACAAGGGATGTCCAAACTGTTCAGCAAACTACACACTGAGGTCCCTTTGCCCCGTGTGCCCATGCCTAAGACACCATTCGATTGTGTTGCTGCCTAAGGCACCATTTGCCAAGGCTCCAGGTGTTCTTATGCCACCTCCCAAGGCTCCAGGGGTTGACAGCAGGGGCGATACTTCCAGTGAGGAGGAAGCGGCAAGGCCCACAAGAGATGGGACCCTGAGGAGTGAAAGCTCCAAATTGCATCTTCCCTGCTCCAGTGCACCAGCAAAAAAAGAGTGTTACAGCTCCTATGTGTCATACGAGGCCAACTAGAAGCTGAAAGGCTTCATGCGAATGGCCTCCTCCGTGTCCTCCTCAACACTGACATTGGGAAGGCTATTTCCCAATACGGTTTCGTCAGAATGCACCCGAGCGCAGCGGCTAAGATGTTAGGAACAAGCAAAGGACACCTGATTGTCACCGCAAGATTCCAGAGAACAGGGGAATCAGGAGCCTTCTTCAGGTTTTCTTATGCCATGGGTAATAGATTGTATGCATCATACGTTCATGCAGTGTTTTCCCAGGGATGCATAACAGACACTTTTGGACATGAAGACCCGAAAGAGGAGAAGCTAGGCGATGCTGTAGAAGTCGTCCTTGGATTGTTTGAGATCTGGGATTCTGTTCCCCACTTGGAGGATCATCCCAGTTAGTAAGTGGTTAATAACCATGGTTAGTAAGTCCCCTAACTAGGGTTGTTCCCCTTACAAATGGCCTAAATGGCTTATAAATGGGGGTTACTAAGTACTTACTAAGTGGGATGATCCTCCAAGCAATGCCAACTACCGAACAAGCAAATTTAAGCAAGTTGATTGGTTCTTCTTCATCACTCCAGAGAGATGAAATCTGAGATGTGTAAATCGACCCAAGTTTTTTGGATACGGCGTCGACATTGAACCTATTCACAATTGCAATGTATATGATATATAGTTTATATTAAGCAATATGGAAGTACTATGTTTTTCATGTGTTTATCATATAGTGTATATAATTTTTTTTTGCTATCAGCAACCTGGAAACATCACTACTGCAGTGATTTGAAAGGAATTGCAAGGACCGTGGCTGTGAAACTATTTCGATGCAGTTTGTGGTAGTTAAAACTACAGTGACTTCACAGGACCTTGGCCCCCCAAAAAAGAAATAATAGTTTTAAACATATCGGATTCTCTCAAGTGTTTTCTTGGTTTGGCTAAAGGATTCACATCTCCTACAAACTTCTGAGTCACCCATTTTTTGATTTGCACCATCACCACCTTCACTAGTTGACAATCAAGAATTGAGGTGATCAATCGAAGATACCAAAGGGTTACAGTTTTTGGAGAGTTCCAGAGTTATAAATGATGAATATATACCCTGGAAGTCCAGTTTCACCATGTTTTATAGGTTGGGAACCACGAGTTTCACCATATTTTGAGTAGGGCTGAAAATCATCATCCGAAAGGAACCATTATTTTCCTTTTAAGGTGGCAACGACTTCGAGGGTATATATAATATACCTAACCCCAGTTGTATTTTTCCAGGCACATGGAACCCCAATTGCACCAAAAATAGGGACTTTTTTCAAAAAAATGTCGGAAAAATGGGGGGGATTTCTCCGCGCAAAAACCTCGGCTTCAAGGTGGATGAGTGGGGTTTTCAAATGGCCATGGACCAGGCAAGATGCGATGAAAATTGCTTGGTTTACGACATAGAAACAAAGACCAAGGCAAAAAAAGAATGTATATGGTTTCATTTTTTTTGGTGAAATACGAGAAAAAAATGCACATCAACTTTAGGTACATATAATAAGGCATATGTCTCTTTTTTATGATTCTTTTTCGGGTTGAGTAGTGTATTAGTTGCTTCCATGGATTCCACCCATGGCATTTTCCAATGGGGGTTGGACTGAGGAGCGAACATCCCCCAGTGATGAGTCGGTCCATTAAACCCCAACCTACGGGGATGACCCCAAAAACTAGTGATGAATGGTGGCCCACATAACGCCCACTTTATAGGGGTTAAGGTTATGACTCACCCCCCAGTTTTTTTTTGGGGGCCATTTATAGGGGTTACAGAAGATGGAGAAGTACAAGTCAATGGTGTCAAAACTCTTCGAGGCAATCCTCCACAACAGACTCGCGGACTGTTATGCGAGGAAAATGTGGGACGAAACCACGAGAGTTTGGATCACGGTGGAAAAGGGCCGTGGTGCCAAGGAATTGATCACTCCCGACGAGGCAAACGAGGTGTTGTCTGGCGTGGAGCTTGGTCCTGAAAAGACAGACATCACCGTGGCTTGTGCCAACCACTCAGACAACCCGTTCGGGGAATGGTGTGTGGACGAAAGGGCGAGGTGGCATGTTAAGCCAGACGTGGAAACCAGAAGCCCTACCATTCTGGACCCGAACAACGTGTCTCGCGCGGATATCGACAGGATGGAAGTCTTGAACAGACGTGATTCCGCGTGGTATGAGATCCCGTCGTGGCTCAAGGAGCAAAGGAAGCCAACGCATCAAGAACTTCTCGAGGTCTCCATGAGCCGAGCAACGCGGGACGCCAGCTTGGACCCAAGTGGCGACGTGGGAAAAGTCCTCGACAAAATTGGCGGGCTCTTGGCGCGGAAAGGTGGTTATTGTCGATGCCGAAAACTTTTTGAACGGTATCTACGGGGACCGCCCATCAGTGTGTTTTGTTGATGGTTCTTTTTGAGTAGTGGCCACAGTGGTCCAGGATGTCCAAGAGAATTCAGAGGTCCGCTCCAGAATGTTCCAAGAAACGAAGTATCCTTGGCTCTAAGGATGTTTTGGGGGAGCCAAACATCAGCTCATGATCCATCATCTTTGCAACAAATTGAAGTTTTGGGTTTTTCCCTGCTCCCCTCAATTTCTTTCCAAGTCATCAAAAATGATGATCCTATCCACCCAAACCGAAAAAGGAAAATCTTAATTTGAACCATCCGCCTGCATAGATTATAGAGGGGGTTCCATCTTAGTTTTCATATTGGAAACGTAAGGACTGTAGCCCCAGTTTTTCTTCATCCACCAAAACAAACCTAGGTGGTGGTTTCAAACATTTTTTATTTTCACCCCTATTTGGGGAAGATTTCCAATTTGACGAATATTTTTCAGATGGGTTGAAACCACCAACCAGTTTTTGATTTTAAGGAGATGATGAAATTTGACACATATTTTTTCAGATGGGTGATCCAACCACCCACTAGGTTTTCTATGCAGTGTTCTTTCCACCGTGTTTTTTAGAGGAGGTTCCATCTTAGTTTTCCGTTGGAAACGTAAGGACTGTAGCCCCAGTTTTTCTTCATCCACCAAAACAAACCTAGGTGGTGGTTTCAAACATTTTTTATTTTCACCCCTATTTGGGGAAGATTTCCAATTTGACGAATATTTTTCAGATGGGTTGAAACCACCAACCAGAAACCCTTCAGTTTCGCAGGTGGCGGAGGCCTCTTGTCCTGAAGATGCTGCTGCTGTTCTGGAGGCGGAATACCAACCCCTTACTCTCCGTTTGGAACGAGAAGACATCTCCCACCAAACGGGAAGTTCGGAAAATCATCGTTTCTCAAATGTGATGACTGGGAAAAGGATATGTTAGGGTTCAGTGGCTGGAAAAATGGAAAGAAGAGGTATTTCCTGAAAACAACGAGTTTTCCATTGCTATCTTACTTTACCGGACACTATATTTCGGTAGAAGATGATTTGCTGACCAGACGATCGACCCCATCCCAAACCTGACCAACCAAATTCGGATTTCAGGAGGAGACGTACACTCCCTAAAACTAGCAGCAAAAGCCCCTAAACATAGGCCTCAACGCCTCAGAAGGAAATGATCGTATTCCAACTACATCCATTTTCAGGTGCGAAGTGTTAGTTTCAACAATGGTATATTGATTTTGACTAGATCATTTGTGTTTAAAAGAAATCTCAACTGAAAATTGCTTTTCCAGCGGTCTTTCACCGGCTTTTGCTGCTGGAAACCAGGCCTTGTTGAAGTCTAAACCCTGCGAAGATTTTCTGAAGGCGCCAAAAAGAAGGATTTATCTATCCCTTTCCTTTTTGGACCTAGATGGGAGGAAAAAAAATGGGAGGTTGAGTGATGGATAGTTTTCATAGTCAGTGTTGATTGGTTCAAGGGGAAAATCCCCAACTGCGTTTGATGGTTCACCAAGGTGATACTTTTGGTGGTTGGAAGAAATCCTATTCCCAACCACTGTTTGGATGTAAAAAAAACTGTTGTAAATCATGGGATATTCACTACCTTTCCCTCAACTGGTGAGGTTACAGGATTTCTGAACCATCAACAGTATATATCTATAAACTGTTTATAGGAAAATCACCACAGTTGGGGGATGTTATGGATACACACAGTTCAACTGCTTGATTGGTTTTGAAGGCCCGAGTTTTGGGGTTAAACCAGTGCGGTTTGAGATATTTCTGTGGGCTCTTGTTGGTAGTTTAGATTCTGAAAATCTGATTTTTTCTACCTTCAGATCTTTTGGAATCTGCTGCAGGTATTTGATGAGCACTTTTTCCCGAAAGCGGCCGCGAAGGGTTC
>DF241652.1:30964-73871 GCA_000507305.1 Breviolum minutum Mf 1.05b.01 | reverse complement strand
GTGCCATTGCGAGAATTCCCCGCAAAGGCATTGTTATTTGGTGTGGGGACCACAAACAAACGCCAGGCGGATTGCGTAAGACCCATTGCTTTGAGGGGCGACACAAAGTTCCTCCCACCGCATATGCTGGGCGCCATAGTCCATCCGTATGTCAAAGATGTACCTGGACCCCAAGTGGCAGGGGTGAGTCGGCTCCTTCAGGAAAGCACCATACAACCACTCGGATTATCCACTGGGAGCGTAGCTGTCTTCCAAGAGCTGTGTAAAGAAACCATTGGTAGTTGCTGGGAGGCTGGCATTACCCCTGCTGTGCAGCGATTGCAGTATTGTGGCTGGCGCTGGCCCCCGAAAGATTCCCGTTGCAAGCTGACACCTTTAGCTGCGCTGCAGGTACAGCAGGAAAACAAAAATGGTCCCTGATTCTACCAAGTAGTGCAAGGGTCTCTGAGCTCACCTATGTCACAATCATTGGAACAAGATATCCTGAACTGGATAATTTCCAAAATGATATCATTCAATTTGGTAACCACCTCCAAGCTGAGCAATGCACTAGAGGGGGCTTTGTACCAATCTTCTGGGATGCGCCATACAGCTACATCCATGCCAGCACTGACATTGGGGAGGTGGTGGACTGGATCACAGACAAGTTTCTGGTGCACAACAAGGGTGATCTGGCGGTCCTCCACAACCGAAACAAAATGGTCAATGCCTTTACCAACACGGAGTGGGTGTCAGGCTCAGGTGGAGCCATCAGCGTCACGTCCTGTGCTGGTATGACGGCTTTCCTCGTACTACCTAGGGTGGGTTTCCTCAGTGGGGGGCGAGGGAAAAGCTTCCATCAACTCCCAGCACAAGAACAAGCTTCCCAAAAAGAAGAGGCCTATGCGAGGGCTACAGTTGCTCTCACCCGAGCGCAACAGATTTGCTTCATCATGGGCCCACTGGACATGCAAGGACTGGTTGGAGCCGCGACTATCATTGGTTGCTTGAAATATGGTGCGGCTTGATGACCAGGACGACCCTGTATTCCTCATCCGTCTCAAGGATGAAGATCTCCTGGAGTCACCTGATGACTCGGCCTTTCTGCAAAGCTTGCAGTTCCCTTGCGCGAGAGTTAATGGAGTTTATCCGCCTCTTGCTCTGGTAGAAGCCTACATTACTGAGGAGGACAGTGCCCCAAGGGTGCGAAGGCTACACCTTATAGTAGTGGACCTGCACAGACGCAGGCGAATGGCTGACAGGGTTCTGAGGTTGCTTGTAGACCTTCAAGTCGACAGGTGTGCAGAAGAGTGCTTGCATACTCTCCCGATCCCGTGGAAACAGAACCAGGAGGCATACCAACTTAGATATGTCTTTGGTTACGCAATCGAAAAAAGTGACCTTCCTTGCTACATCCTTTGGCCGACACGGACTGCAGAACAATCCTTCTGGTGCATTGATGCCTGGAAAGGTGATTGGGTGCGGTTGGACAAATGTGCTTACATGGCTCCGCTGGGAATTGAACACTTCTTTGATGCCTTTTGCTTCGACCCACAAAGGCCCTGGGGGACAGCCGCAATCCAAGCTCTGGGCATCCCTTCCTGCCGTGTATCAAAGGACGCCTATCTGGAGAACATGCATGTGAACACTTTCTTGCTTACGCCTCGGCGTATTCCGGTTGAAAGGAAGGCATCAGCTGCTAAGCGTGAAGTCGATCAGGACATGGTTGCGAGAGAGGAGAGTGTATCTGAGGTAGGCTCTGATGCTGAAAGTGGGTGGTCAGGGGTGTCAGACAACTCCTCCACGGACTCGGAGTGTTCTGATATAGAGGCCTCATCAATTGCCTCTGACCAGGATAGGTTTGACACTGCCTATGAGGCGTTTCAGGACCTGGCAAATGACCTATACTACATTGACCTCAGACGGTACTCCAGAGGTATCACCAGTGAGGATGCGGCTGGGGTTCTATTATTGGATGGACATGAGAAGCTACAAGAGCTGGTGCATTTGCCCAGAACCTGGCCGTTAGCGCGCCTAACTATTCCACTTGAAGGTCTTAGCAAGCAAATTGATCGGCTATTAGAAGGGTATTGCTTTCAAATCTTGGCTACCAATCGGTATCCAGAGGCACACAATGGAAGGGTCCTACAGACGGCCACGCATCTCACTTGGATCTTGGCTGAGTACCTTGCAGACACTATTTCGTGGCTCATGCGAAGTATTCTGGGCCATGACTCTAAGATCCTTTTTGATAAAGACACTCAACTGCTTCTGACACCGAAGTTCTGGATCTTGCCGCTGTATCGGGAATTCCTAAACAGTGCACGACGCATCCGACCGAGTCCCGCTTCTGAAAGGGCTCGTGGCTGCACGGGGTTGGTCAAGGTCATTTGTAAAGAAAACAAGGAGCAGAAAGGAAAGAGGAAGTACCATGCCGGTACGCCTCACCCGAATGATCGAGGTGGGTTTCCCCAATGGTTTGGGTCATGTAGCCTCATGAGTACGCTTTATGTGTGGTTTCCAGCCTGCTGGGCGCCGATGGTTGCTGAGAGGCTTTTTAGTTGGTTTCCCCCTGCGTGGGAGTCCACCTACACACAGGAGGGTCGGCCCGCCTCAGGGCCTCCCCGCACATCTCCCAAAGCATCTCCTTGGCACCAAGATAGTCAGGGCGCTGCTGGCTCCAGTGAGCCAATGGAGGATATTGACAGCACTGAAGTGAAGTACAAGATCAGGCAATGGTCATTGCCAGGTGGTGCAGTGGTGCCAGTGCTCAATGTGAGCAGTCGAGTCTTCTGGCTGGAACTGGATGATAAAGCTCTATTGGATAGCTATGGAGTGTTACAGGAGGGGATTCTCTGTGACGTGTTTTCGCAGAAATGTTCTGCTGCTTGGCAAGGCGCACGAGGTGAACGGCTTATAGTGAGCGTCATGTTGCCAGGCCGCCAAGATGCGGATGACTGGCTCAACTTCATGTTATCCCAGAAGAACTTGTGGCCTACCTTCACAACGCGGAGTACTCTCACGGAGGAAATCTCAGCACAGGTATTCAGCAAAGAACGGCGAAGGCTGCAGGCCCAGCATTTGTGGATGGTGGTCAATCTAAAGTGGGGGGTGCTAGTTGACCGAATGTACGTCAAAGCACCCACTGGGAAATCCCAAGAAGATTTGGATGCTCTGCTCTTTGACAGGGTTGCCAGACGCAACCGCGCAGACCCTTATGATGAGAAGAAGTATCGTGGGGCTGGAANGGTTTTTCGGTTGTTTTTGGTTTGGTTGTGTGGGTTTTGTTTTTTGTCTTGGGTTTTGCTTCCAGGGAGATTTGAACGCAGTCTATACATTTTCCAGTAGTTGACCGACCATGTCTTGTACTAGTCCGGCATTGCAGGAAAAAAAACCAAAATGTTCTCACAACTCCATTGTACCACGATCCACAATGCAATATTTGCACGGAAGGGAACGCAATGTGTCATCATGAGGATGCCATTGACACAATGGGTCATCTGAAGTAGAATGACTGACCAATACATTTTTGGCCCTTATGGAAACATGCACTCCCACGACAAAGTGCCACGAGGTCACCCGATTGGTGCAGCTTTTGGACAAACGCCCCATGAGTAAAATCATCATATCGACGAGTGCTCACCTCAGCCACCATGTCCAACGGGGCACCCGGATCACATTCATCCATGTGGGATTCCTCAGACCAGTCAGCATCACGTGTGTCTGTGTGAGTTGGCTGGATATCTTCCCTCTAGAGCTTGACTACACGAGGAAGATTCTGCCTCAATCTAACTGAAAACTTCTAGCTATTCATCTCAACGCAGTGGGATCCAGTTACTATGAAGTGGAGTACTTGAGGACAAGCTCTTCATAAACTCCTTGCACAAGTCTGGCACGTGGGTTTCAGGCAGAGTTCTTCAGTCTGTAAAGTCAGTGAAAAAGATTAATGCAAAAATGACAACAAATTAAGTAACAGTTTCAGGCAAACTAATTGACGCCGAGGTTGAGAGGGAGTCAGACAGAGAGGGAGTCAGACAGAGAACTTGGCAGAGATTGTCGATGAATGGCGCGTACCAAAGCGTTACACATTTGTTATGGAGGTTTCGAGGTACAGCCGGAGTGCATTAGCAAGAGTACTCAACGCAATCGACGTACTAGGAATCTTTTACGGTAAAGTGCAATATGGAGTTGAAACTATTGGCAAAACTACCACGTGCGTGTTGGTCGGAGAGCGCAAGCAACTTGAAATTCGAATTAGATCCGTTGATCATTTTCCTCGATGAGCATGGTGTTTGCAAGCAATCCATTAAAGGAGGGGAATGAGATCCCAGTCAAAATCATCAAGCTGCGAAGAGAGACTGGTGTTTCTCATACTCGGTTGAAACGGCGGAAGGGCTGTAGCTTGACCAATGGCTATGGCGTGAACCACTTCTTATGGGTCTTTTTGCTTTCTGGTGCTTTTTGGAAGCTGGTGCTGGAGTGCGATTCTCCTTCTGTTGCACCCTTGCTGAAGCTATGGACACCTTTGCTGGGTGCCTAGAGAGAGATTAGCCAGTGTGCTGGCATCTGGAGCATCGATGATGTCGCTCTTTCTTCTTGCTGGAGAAAATGAAATGAGGGCCGGAGTTTTTCACTGTTTCACCTTTCACGTTGTTTTGCATTGGTAAGGCCAGGTTTTTGTTTCTGTCTTGTTTGGTTTTTGGTGTGGTTGTGTTTGGTTGTGGGTGTTGCTTGTGTTTTGTGTTGCTTGTGTTTTGCTTCCTTTTTCTGAATTCCTGGCCTTACTTGGTTCAGTGACTCGTGGGTCCTAAGAATGGTTCCTAGTCATAGTATACACTCCGACGGCTACTATCGTCATGGTGAGTGCAGCACAGGATCAAAAAGAATGGCAACTTTCTTTTCTGCGTTTTTTTGAAACAAATGTTAAAATTTTTGGTTTTGAAACTTTTGCTCATCACATTGTGTTGTTTTATCTGTTCAACTACTGCATACATAGACACAGTTGTCGACGCCAATGAAGATCCCATGTGTGGATCACATGAAAAATCATTCTGCTTCATCACATGTGGAATTGCAAGGAAAGATATGAAATTTAGCATTTTGATGTTTTTTTCTGCTTGTCACAAGCATGTGCAAGATTTTGTCGTGCTGGATGTTTCTTGTGGAGGAGTAACTATATATGGTGGTCGTGTCTTGAAGAACAAGTGAATGTAAGAAACTGACTTTACTCTTTTGCTGATTGCCTTCTGTTGGTTTTTCCCTTGTTTTTTTTTTTCATTTTTTTCGGCCTTTTAGCCAGTGGCAATGGACCGTCAAGTTTAGATATGTCGCGCGGGTTTCAAAAGACATTCTGCACATCTAATGCGTTGTTGTGATACAAAGGTAAAATCAGTGTTTTTTTCACATATTTTGCATATGGTGCAGTCACGGGGGGGAATCCTTCATTACAAGGATGGATAAAGGGCGCTACAATTCACTGTTGGTAGTTGTGTTGCTTCTACAGTTTGTTGACTAGCTCATAGGTTCGCTCGTGAGATTTTTCTGGATAAAGATTGAACCAACTGTACTTACACCAGTGACTTTGCATGTGCGCAGTGTTGCAATTTTATAGCTTGATTGTTTCCCTTCAAACATCTCGGCTTTAGTCGCAATTTTGTCGGTTTTTTTGCATCTCGAGAATTATACTCGAACTAGCCTGGGACCTCGTTACAACCAATTTTGTCACTGTCGGTCTTTTTTGGGCTTCCAAATGTCCTTTAAACGATGTGCTTTCCCCTTAAGTAGCTTCCCAGCTCTTAAGCAGTGCTCCTTGCGTTCGGATTGTGGCTCTTTTGCATTCCTTTTGATTCCTTCCTGCACTGTCCTACACTCATTACTTTTGCGCACTCAGGAGGCATGTAGAGACTTGTATTTATTTGTTTTCAGAGTTGCATGTACCTACTCATATGCGCATCGTATTGCAGCTCCGCTTTGGTTCCTTTTTTGGCTTGCATTTGTTAAGTTCGGTGAGTGATTTTTCATTTAGACAAGAAAAGACGCCAGACTTGTTCAGTAAACCCAACAAGGCTGTAAGGAAAAGTGAATGTACTCCGTTGTGACTTTTCCGCCGCATAATTTTAAGTTGTGAGCAAGGCTTTGCATTTTTGGCATGCACTGCTTCTGCGTTGTATTCAGATTCATGTATTCATTGTATTCGAAGGGTGATTGTTGGGATTCTTTTCCCTTCTCCATGCGGCGTTTTTGTTCAACGATGAGTGGCTGACCGCCGAAAACAAAAACAATTTCAGATTTCCATCCGTCATTTGAGTTTTTAAAGGGTTCGATCATGATGTAGGCTCTGATGGACATTGACTTTTTGATTGTTTTTTTGCAGTTCAATGTTTTTTGCGAAGAAAGTCGACTCGACAACAGAAACCATAAACTCCGTCTCCCACAAATAACCACCAGAAAACTGAGCGTTTGTTCCTATGAGCACATGTTCAAATGGTGTCATCATTGTTGCCAAACCGCATTGCTGTGGACTTAGTGAAATCGGAGTCGACAAAATGCAAAGGTGCAACACAACCAAGGTGTTTACAGATGTTCATCTTCTTTTAAGGTGCCGATGCTGTAGCCATTCTTCAATTGCCGAAGACGAAACATCTGCTGATGAAGACTCTGATGAGGTTTGGAGCTCATGACTGTTGAGTGCTCGAGTTTGATTTTTTTTGAGACCAGGAGTCTTCTGTGCGTCCACTGAAAGATGCCGAAGAATATTTATCAGAGGCAAAGTGGTCTGAAAGGCAGGATTGAAGTTGTTCCAGCTCGACTGTAGTTTTGTATTTGGATTGTACCGTTGGACCAGACCAGGTGGGGCCACTTGGAGCTTGGTTCTCTTTCTGGATCTGTGACTGCAACACGCCCACAGGCCCAGATTTCAAAACGCCAGTGAGAACCTGTGAGCATAGGGTTTGAGGAGTTGTCACAGCAGCAGGTCCTTTGCAGAATTCCAATTGACCAATGTGAAATCCCTGTTAAGTGTCATCGCTTGTGATTTGGAATCCTGCTTCGAATTACCACTCAAATTTGCGAAAGTGGTCCTTTTTTGAAAGGCCACATAGCAAAATAAACTATAACTATTGGGTCAATGCTTCAACCAATACCGCTTATTCTTCGCTTCGCCTAGAACATATACTATATATATATATATTCAGTGTTTGGAACACTTTATCCAGTGCAGTTGCCCACTGCATGATGTTTGCGCCACCTCTTTGTGCCACGTCTACGATCCACCCCATTCCTCACGTTTTGTATTTTTGCATTTTGAAGCTCAAGTATATATGTGTGTATATATGTATATATGTATATGTGGGTACTTGGGTGTGTTTTGGAATGTTTTTGTTTGGGAAATTGATGGAAAAATCGACGTGTTTGAGTCAATATCATTACAGAAACTTGGATACCATGTGGTCGAATATGATGGAAAACAATTGCAACTTGCCGCCGCAAGCAAAGCTGAGTTGATCATGTTGATCTTTGTAACGCCTGGCTGGCAGGATTGCGAAGAGGAAGAAGAGGACAATGCAGATGGTCACCTGTTTCAGGCAGCAGAGATTCAGTAGATTGGTATTTGGGATCTTGAAGGGCTTTGGATTCTTCATATGCTCGCAGCGTTGTTTGTGTGCGAACCGTAGGTGGAGACATTGTCACGCCCTGGCTGGTGCCATCAGTGTGATATATTCTTGGTGGGTCTTTGGCACCAAGGTGCGTGCATGGCTTGCTTTGGCTGTATGAACAAATTGCCATTTGCCATTGGTTTGCAAGAATATCCACGTGTTTATATAATGCTTCGAGAGGGGTGCAAACACCTTTTTGTCATATACTTATGGCTGCAGGGCAGAAGTGCACACTTTGCAAGATGCTTGCTTGCGGCAGCCCCAAACTGTGGGTAGAAGCTTTTGTACAAGACCTGAGATGCATGCTAAGAATCAAAATCATCATTTTGCAAAACGCAACAACACTGCTTTTTTTGTATGGATATGGAGTGCGAGGCCATGACTGTGCTGAAATGGCTGGACCGTGTTTGGCTCGTCGAATGAGGAACTGGATTTTTACGGATTCAGAGTGAAGTAAAAACACCATCTCACATCATTTTCACAAGAGAAAAACCGGTGACTCGGGTGTCAACGCTTGAGTCACACTTGCGCGCCTGCAGGACCGCAGAAAGCCGTGAAGCAAAGTTGAGAAGGAGGACATCACTTTGGTCTTTCATGGTGTTTCAAATATCATTGAAATACCATGTAATACCTTTATTTGTGGGTCACATTTGTGGATTGTCGAAGATGTTGGAGACATGTTTAGATGTGCACTAGTCACTAGACCATTAGAATTTTGGTTTCGGGTTCAACCAAAGTCCTGCTAATTCACACATAAGCACTCAAGTATTGCTCATGGAAAAGGGCACAATGTGAGGGGTCGAACTCCCTCCCGCACTTGATTCTCGCAACTAGGATCCAAGAATTGGAAGGGCTACTGGCATCAAAAGGCAACTGGAGCAACACTTACCAGTTGTGACACTTTAAAGCGAGAGGACAAGACACTCAACATCACACTCCTTGAGGTATGTACTTCACATTTCGTCAATGTGAGGTGGCACTGGAGTAGCCCTCCGACCTTGCGCAGATCAAATGGAGGAGAAAGTCGTGAGCTGCACTCCCAAAATTTCTAGCCAATTGGTGAGATGTTGATGCTGAACAGCCGAAGATGTATGATGTTTTGGATGTATCGAGAGCTTTTGCCATTTTCCGTTTCGGGCCTGCCATACAAGATCGTGATAGCTTGTGCTCTTCTTTCTCATGTTGCTCTATGTTTTGACAAATGGTCACTGAGGAAAGGTCCGAACACCAATACTTCAACTGCCTGTTAAACTGTGTAGTGTTGAGTGTGCAGTGCAAGGTTGCGGAGTGTTTTTACAATTGCACTTTTAATTAGACCAGCGTTCTCGTGGTACCCTGGCAGGATTCTGCCGCCAAGGCTCAACCAATATACCAGAGTTTCTTCAAAGATGCTTCGCAGGCGTGGAGGAGTAACGGTTAACTTCCCGGTGTTTTGATGCCAGTGGAACTCAGGTGCCAGATGTACAAGTTCAGGACTACTTGCAAACGGAGCCCTTATACCGTTCGGACCTGGGCATGACCTTAGGAGAAGTCACGGGGGCACTTCTGCAGCCATCCTTTCTGGAAAGGGTGATTCAAGCAGATTGTGGTGGCTTTGAGATTACTGGCTCGCAATGGTTCCCAGGGCAACATTCGTAACCTGGCATTGCATTATTGCATGGCATTTTTTTCAATTTGTAAGCCTTTTGTCAGCAGGATGTTTTTAAAAAATGCTTTTGCTGCACATCAAAGTGAGGCACCATCGACTGCGTGGCTTAAAATACAAAGTGCCCATTCCTCCAGATTTACCAAGCGTGGTTTGCTCCGTCCTAACGCTGCCGAAATATGGGAATTGCAGAGCTCTTTGTCGCCTCAAAACGAGTGCCAATGAGGTGGGGCAACTCGGAAATTCAATAACCTCCATGGCCCTGAGAGGCATGAATGTTACAGATAAGCATCCGTAACACTCACTGAATCTCACCCATCCACCCAAGGCACGCAGATACGCAGACAATTGAAATCTCTTTCATTGCTCTTCTCTCGAAGCAGCAGCCTTCAGGTCGTCTTGACGCTTCAGTTCTTGGCAGATGGTTTGCCTTTCAGCGATTCTGTCCGCTTACAGGTGCCCTGGGGCAAGTAGTGTCCATCTCAAGCCAGATGGACCTGTTTGGGTCTAAACATTCAGCACTTGTTTGGCTTCCCCATGTTTTGTTGACACTTGCCTTTGATAGAATAAGTAAGCTCTCTGCCTCTGTAAAACGAAAATGGATGACTACAAATGTAAGACTACACAATGGATTTGACAGATGGGGAAGCCGATGGAATGCATGAAATTGATGTTTTCTACTTTTTCTTGCAAGTAACTCCATATTTTCTTTGGTTGTTTGTTTCAACCAAGCCAAGCTCCAAAGCGTGGCAGCCATTGGCAGGTGACAGATGCCTTTGTGCCTGGAAGTAATGGACAAGGAAGCCATTAAAACCGCAACTGTTCTATGGTTAGGGCAGAGGCAAGAAACTTTGTCAGAAAGGGCTTTCATAAAGATTGGTATCAATTCACACACACACACAGGTCGCAAGCTAAAGGCGTGTGGAATACAGAAGGCTAGTCATTTGGATTGTACAATGAAGTCATTGTTGTGCTTAATGATAACGATCGTGTGAATTTGATGGAGGGGTTTCAGCTTGAGTAGGGTCTACCAAGTAACCTTTGGGCCTTTGCTTCATGGCGCAGGATCAACCCTGCGGAGATGGGCAGCTGTCTTCTGGATGAAGGAGTGAGAGCCCCCCAACAAAAAAAACCCAATGCTCCCAGTGGCAAACTGCGGTAGCTTCGCAGGAGCTCCCATGGACCCTTCGTTTTCTGAAGAGTACTGTGGTGTCACAAGTGTGAAGCTCAAGATTGGCGTGTTGGATGAGCTTGTGCTGAGTTCTTTTAGATAGTCGTGGTGCAGTGCAATATTCAAGATTTGTGTTGGGCTTTGCGCTGCATCAGTATTTGCGGTGAACTGCCGCAGGTCATGGAGCGTGGGCGCAGGGCAGCTGCGATTTTAGAAGAGCAGCTGCTGATAGAGTCGCAATCAAGAAGACTCTCATCATTTTGAATTGTGTCAGAGGCCTCGACAGTGGCAAAGATCACCACGGACTGGTCTCAATAGCTTTCAGCATAGAAGACTTCCAATGCGAAGTCGACTTTTTCGAAAGCCAAAGTTTGCTTCGCAACCCACACTGTTGGGTTTTGGGATCACCTGTTGGGTTGGATGAGTTCAGATGAAACCCTTGATGTGGGTGAGTTGGTGCAGTCAGATTCTCAACCTATCTCTAAGATGCCGCATTTGCAGGGTTTTGCCTGACCCTGCTGTGACAGGGCAGAAGAAGGTACTGGTACATAAGCTGCGGTACAATTTTTGTAAAGAAGATTTGACATCTGACACTAAGTTGGAAATCAGTGCCACATTGATTTTCTTGTCGCCGAATATTTTAAGGGATCAAGCAGTCTCGCACTACGTACCTTTGACGTTGATTTTCAACTTGCCTTCGACATGGGTTGCGGAGGTTCAACAGCACCATTCTCAGGGAAGGAATTGTAAAGGGAAACCTGACGAGAGAGGTCTACCTGATAGACGTAGTCACATAGTCCAAGTAGATTTGATCCCTGAGGCCAAGCCATACATCCCGCATGAAGACCCTGCTGACCCAGTTGCACCGAATGCGGGGAAGCAGACGGACGTGAAGGTTGAAGGTGGTACCGCTTTCACCATCAACCAACATGCCAGCAAAGTTCACCCAGGCACTGCCATTTGTATGCGCATTCCAAAGTCGTGACTATCACCTCGATCCTAAATTCATAGATTTGAATATAGTTACATACATCAATATGTATACATCTACACATAGTGCTCTGCATGCTACAAGTGTGTCCCATCCTCACACATCACTTCTGAGCTCATCGTTTTGGTCAGTTTTATTCACAATTTCTTGGAAAATTATGTTTTCTATCCTCCTAGTGCAAGCTTGCCTCTTGCTTGGAGTGATATTTCTGGAAAGTGATTGTGCAGGTGACCAAGTCCGCCCAAAGGGTGCTGGCTTTCTACCCTTCGTCCGGTATGACATGTCAGCAGTTCCTCCCCAGATCCAGGGCGGTGACCACATTTATTTGATTTTTACCTACTCTGAAGTGGCCATTGAAGGACAAGAAGATAAGATCGTTGGTGAAGGAAAAGAGCTTAAAAGCTCTTGCTTGTTCCGGGCTTGGAGAAAGGATGGGACAAATTCGGTTTTTCAAGATGGAGATTCTGTCCTCTTCGAGCACGTCGACACGGGCAAGTACCTGGAGCTCACCACTGACACCAAACCTCTTTGCCTTGCAGCCAGGGATGAAAATTCCACTGGTCAGCAATTTGGCTTCTTCAAACAGGGTAGGCCAATGGAAATGAAGCATCGTGACACTGTCTATCTTCAGTCTTGGTTGCATCACTATGTCGAGTACCAGCGACTTGGAGTGATTTTATTTTCAAAAAGTATTCTATATCAAAAGATACAATATGATTTCTGGTGAAGAGCTTTCATCTTAATCAGACGCAGAGATCATGGCTAGTGATTCCTCAAATACTTGCCGTCTTGGTGGTCTCATCTGTATTGTGATTTCTCAGTGTTCTTCATCTTTCCAGTGCGCTTTGGGAACCCACCTCCTTTGATTCCTCACCATGTCGGCTAGCATGTCAGTGTGTCAGTGTGTCCGCAACCTTTTATATACACAGTTGCATAGGGGAGCTTCTCCACTTTCGGGGCAGTGTCGTACTTGCCGTTGCTAGGTTTCAACAAAATAAGTCTTGATTGTATAGCCATGCGAGAAACGAACTTCTTTTTTTTGACAGTGCATTTTCTGCGTTGCAGCCTTTCAAAGGTACTTCGAGGACAGCAACTTATATGCTAAGAGGTGGCAGAGAAGGGAACCGCAGACTATGACGGTCTTGAAGAAAGCTGTACTCGACTCGACCACCACAGAAGTCGCCCGAAGATTCCAGTTCCAAGCTTTTGACTTGGATGGAAATGGCACGATCAGTAAGAGTGAGATGGACATGATGATGACCTTAGTCAGAGGAGCGCCCCCTACCCCAGAAGAAGTGGAAGAAGTCATGGTCAAGGCTGACCCTGCTCCTTGGCTTCATCGGTTAAGATTGGGGCCGAAGATGTCATTGGACATGGCTAGATTATATATTCAGCTTGTTCACCTCTCTGTTTCCAAGGCTCACACCGGAAACATTCCCTTCCCCGCTTTTGCCTCCTGGGCGGATGCTGGTGGTATGACAGAGGAGGAGCTCAACCATGTGGAAGTACTTGGCATTTGGGTTTGCAGCAAGACATGCCGCAATGATATTGCAAAAAGATGCGAAAGATGTAAAACTATGGAAAAAGAGAACAAACTGCAGAATTCATGATTTGCTATCCAATATCTGCAAGTCTGTGAATGTTTGCTGATCTTTGGGGATACGGACTCTTTGAGGTAACGTTGCACAGCGATGCAACGATGCGTTGTACGAGGAAAAGTGCCTCGTTGAAGCGACGACCTTAGCTCCGTGCAGTTTTTGCAGTGCAGTCCATTTCCTCAATTTCCCTTGCAAGTCTTGTCTCATCTTCTGATTTGCGTGAGGTGTTGGGAACCATCGATGGCCTCACTGTCCAGAACATGTGCTCCAAGTACACAGAAAACTTGAAATCAGGCTTATCTGTCGTGCAAAGCATTAGTTTCAACTAGTTTCGGTCTACGCGAAACAGCCCCCACAAGCCTAAACTTCTTTGGATGTTGCTCAACAGCGCAAGACAGCGAAGACAGTGTCACGAAAGAACCAAGCAATGCAAGCAATGAATCTGACATGGAAACCCTGGCCCAATAGTCAGACAATTAGCTGCTTAGCTTTAAGATGTTGCACTTCGGTATTTTGGAGGTGATGTGAGCGAGAAGATCGTTGCAAAAGCCGCTGCGGAGCCTCAATCTCAGAGCTGCCTCAGGCTTGATTTGGACAGGCAACGGTCGTTCTTGATGGGGTGGTTACAAGATTCACCACACAGAAACATCTAAAATCTTCATCTAAGTACTTCAAACATGACAACTTCTGGTGCAAAGCGGTCAATCTTGAAAATAGATTCATTGACCTAGGTCTGATGGATGGTTTTTCTCTGGAAATTGGAAGAATTGCATGAAGGCCTTGTTGGAACCCGAAGTGGACCTTTGGGTTCGCTGCCTCAATGATGCTATGGAGGGCTGGGGTACAGATGAAAACTCTTTGACAGCTTTGGTGTGCACCATTCCGGAGCGACTTCGCATTCCAATCTTCAAGAAGTACTACGAAAAAACCGGAAAGGGACTCTTGGAGCACATTGAGAGTGACACCTCCTTCAGTTACAAGAAGGCCTGGCCATTTGTTGGCGTTCTGTAGGCAACCTGGTTGGTGTTGGTCACAGGAAGTACTATGCTGCTATTTTTTGGAGCATGGTTAGCATGTCTTTATTGCAGATTTTCTTTCTGATCTCAACTTTAGTGTTAGTGTCATCTATGCAACCCAATGGCTTCCCTGGGTTCAGGTCTTAATGTGGCAAGCCATGAGTCCTGAAGAAGCTCGTGCCAAGATCTTGAACAAAGCTATGGTTGGCCTTGGAACTGCCGAAGATCAGCTCATCCGCGTGATTTCACAGCTCAACTTTGGTGAGCGGAGAGAAGTGAAAGAGGCTTATCAGCGCATGTTTAGCAAAGACTTGGTGGAGCACATCAGGTCCGAAACATCTGACATCATGACTTCGAAGGATTTTCAGAAAGCTTTGCTTTGCATGTTGGAGGTGGGCTGTCCAGCTGTGTACCCATGACCAAGCTAATCATTGAATGTTGGCGTCCCAATAAGAACCCATTTTGTTGCTAGGGGAAATTTTCCGGCACGAAATTTTTATTTGTGCATCCTCGGCAACATTATGCATCCTCCTGAAAGTAGGAAGCACAATACAGTCTGAAAAATCAAGGAATTCCACACTGGGAACTTTGTAATTGCGCCTACCTTAATGTGTCATTAACATTACATGCATTTACTACATCATGCAAGCTAAATCAGAATGCTCTGTTGTTGTACTTTCAGCGTTTATGAGATTGGCCTTCAAAATCCTTTGGATGTTTTGCTTTTTGTCTTCTCGCACAGGCAGAAGAGAAGCCTTTTGACCTGGAGGCAGACTGTGCAGCGATGAAGGAGGTGCAAAATGGCAGTGAGTGCAACAGCTGTAGCTATGAGTGCAACATGTTGTGAGTGTTTTCAAAAGCCTCAGGCAATGGAAGGCTGGGGCACCGACGAGACCAAGTTGACAAACATGATCTGCTGCAAGTCGCACTGTCCTTGGGTCTTTTTTTTTTGAAAATAGCTTCAGAGTACTCCAGCTTCAAATCCACACCAACACACCAAAATAAATGGATTTGTTAGATCTTTGAGCTGATGAAGATAATATGACTAAGGGCAAAGCAGATGGAGGATGTCAACCGAAAGTTCAAGGAACTCTACGAGAGGCCACAGACATGAGACAAACCTTTCAAAGAGGATTATGGAAGGCATACATTTGGCATACCTAGACTCCTAGAGCGTACTTGTGGACGTTGTGAATGTTTGGTGGCATCCCTTGTGAATGTGTCCACACAGGGATTTGCTGGAATGGGTGCAGAGTGAAACCAGTGGATACTACAAGGACACGTGCCTTGGCAGCCAAGGAATATCAGTTTATTTGTGATTATGTAGATTATAGATGATGATATATGATCAGATCATGAAGATCACATACAGTATAGTCATATGAGTCATATATGATCGCATATTATGATAACATGACATATGATATCGTTTGATATAGGCGGTGTAGGTCTCTAACTGCTGCATCTGAGGTTGGAGGGATGCATTCGCCATCCTATGAAGCAATTGGCTCACGCCGTGAGAGATTGCATGAAAGGTTGGGGCACCGATGATGAAGGCTTGATCACTTGCTTGGTCCACCTGGAAGATTTTAAAAAGGAAGCCTTGATAAAGGAGTACAAGGCAGAGTTTGGCAGAGACATCTTCGCAGACATCAAGAGCGACACCAGCGGAGCCTATGAACGAGCCTTGTGTTCTCTTGTGAAGCCAGCACCACAAGTGTGGGCAGAGGCTCTGACTGGGGCAATGAAGGGACTCGGAACTGCAGACCAGCTTCTGATCAACTTCATGGTGTTGGCCAAGGAAGACATGATGGCTGTTCGTAAGGAGTTCCACAAGATTAACAACAAACTCCTTGAGGATTGGATTGAGTCTGAGACCAGTGGGGACTACAAGAACACCCTTCTCATGTTGGCTGGTCGCAACAGTGAGGACTGTGATCATAGTGGTGAATTTGAAGTTCTTCGCTAGGATGAATCTCAATTCAGGGCTGGATTTAATGCATACATTATATATATATATACACTGGGATGTATCATGACATGATGGCACACTTACTGCAGGAGTATTATGTGATGCAAAAATGAAACTGCTTACCCACTCTGCCGCTTCAAGTGTCCCAGGAGACCATCCCCATTGCTCCGGTGTACTGGGCTCAACGATGCAAGGATTCGTTGTTTAATGTGGCGTCCTAAGATTGCATGACACCTGCATGACATTCACATGAGGCTGTGTTGATATGGACTTGAAACAGTTGATACCAAGTTGTTGCACTTGGCACTTGACTGTTCTTGGGCAAAGTTGATTCCTTTGCAAGGTGGACACCCTCAAGGAAGTTCTCGTCACAATGCCAGCCACTGCCATCAAGCGACACACAGAGCTGTATGAAGCTGTCTATGGAGCTCCATTGAAGGCTGAGGCGCACGGGGAAAGCACCACTTGTTGCACCACTTGTTGCTTCGTTGTTTAACTTGCTAAGCGCAGGTTGAAAAGAAATGCAAAGAAGAAAGCGGCACCTTCATGTTTTTCACCAACTGGTGGAAGCATACCATGACTACGCTCCTCTCCATGCCTGTGGAGCTTTACGTTTCCCAGCTAAAGCAGAGTGAAACAAGCATGAAAGTCTGCTGGCTGTTGAGTGTCACAGCAAACTGCAGACTAAATCTCGGATACAGACTTTTCAGGCTTCGGACTTTTGCTTTCCAGGTCAAATTTATTTTGGCTTCTGGTCGTCCTATTTCTCTAGCATTCCACCTAAAATTGAGCAGGGCTTTCTGTGCAGGTGTCATAATTTGCAATGGATGTTGCAGCATTGGAGTTCTGTTGGTCTTAGTCCACCATCTACAGAGCCAGATTTTGGGAGGTTGAATTTTGATTTTCTGTGTGGGCCCTCAAACCTGGTTTATGGGTTTGAATGCTCAACAACACATTCTGTTGCCTCAGGGTGATCTGGTTAGTGACGACACTAAACCACTGATGGTAGAAGATTTCTCAGCAGTTAAGAACACGTGTTTTTTTCCTAGTTGTTCCTCTTTTCAAGTAACGTACTCTGCAACAGCTTGTTTGCCCTAGACAACGCAAGGTTAAAAACCTTTGGGATGCCATGCATGGCTGGGGCACCGACGAGTACACTCTGACTGGCTTGGACGCATGTCTGCACCGAATCCAGAGTTTTGAGAGGTTTGTTTCTCTGTTTCTTTGTTTCGTGGATTTTCTTGCCAAGGTTTGCACGCTTCCAGAGAATTTGTACGATGAGATTCATGGGCTGTATGAGAAAGAGCACGGCAGGCTTGGAGCTTGAAAATGGCGGATCGAAACGGAGGGTCGGGGGTTTAGACTAGTCGGATTAGATCGAAATGCATTGCACCGTACATTACATCGAAGGATGTTGGATCCGTACAAAACCCAATTTAGATGACTGATGGGTATAAGATGGATCTGGTCTATTGAGTCTATTGATACCTGCACCTATATAGATAGACAAATACACACGAGCAATCGTTCTGGATCACACAGACGCGTGTTTGGTCGGTCCATTCTTTGAAACTTTCACGAGTATTGAGGGCAAAGCTTCCAGGGGTTGCTGTCCACTGTGTTTCTGCAGTCTAAACCTTTTCCAAATCGTGGTTTCGCAGACCTCGATCTTGCTTCTCCGTTCCGTGGCTTTCCTCTCGCGTGAAGTATGCAATTTTGCGCCAATGGTGGATTGATTAGTGTTTGGATACCATTTGTTCTTTTTTCTCTATCCTCAATCTGCTACTCACAGCAGCCGTAAAGTCCTTCTGGTGTAAAAGTTGCCTGGTGTAAAGGTTCCTTGTGTAAAAGCTTATGGTGAAAAAAGGCTTCTGGTGCAAGAGGCTTCTGGTGAAGATGGTATCTGGTGTAAAGCTCTTTGGTGTCAAAGTTTTTTTGGGTAAAATATTTGGTGAAAACGGCTTCTGGTGTAAATCTCGTTGGTGTATTCATGAAAGAAGCTGTTGGTCAGGCGCATGTCAAAAGTCAGAGTCATGGATGTGGGCAGGGGCTCTTCTACCGTATGAGGCTGGATTGATAACAATATGGTGCATAGAGGTGAAACAGATACTAGCAACCACTCGCGCTGTGGATACTGCGATTGATCACTTGCTATGTTTCCCAGGACTTTTTACAACAAAAGACCCTTACACCAGACGACATTTACACCAGAAGACCCTTACACAAAACGCTTACACAAAAGACCTTTACATCAGAAGACTTCTGCTCCAGAGGCAATTCGAACGAAAGAGCTTTTACACCAGAAACATGGTACACAAGACGACTTCGACAACAGAATGCGAGTACGCCAGAAATCTTTCATACCAAACAGCTCTTACGCCAAACTGCTTTTACACCAAGAGACTTTTACACCAAGGCATGTTTACACCCATTTTCAGCAGAAACCTTCAACACAAGGGACATGTTACACCAAGGATTTTTTACACCAGAAGGCTTTTGCACCAGAACCACAAAGAACCCTTTGCACCAGAAGCCTTTTACACAAAAAACTTTTACAGCAGAGGCAATTTGAACCAAAAACCTTTTACAAAAAAACTTTTACAGCAGAAGCCTCTTACATCAAAACGCTTTTGCACCAGACAACCTTTACACCAAACAACGGTCTTTGGGCTTTTGGGATATCTGGTGCCTAGTCAAAGTTGATCCTATTCAAATTCCAAGCACGATTTCTGATCCCTAAAGCATTGCCATGTTGGCTGAATGTCTTGATTTATCCTTTCACTTGCAACCTGGCTGATTCTGATTGATGTTTGTGATACTAGGAAGCTGGTGGATCACATTGCCTCCGAGACTTCCTTCAGCTACAAGAAAGTTCTCACATACCAGGCGTGGGAAGCATCAATTTCACCAACAATGATGTTGTAACCTGTTTTTCTGAGCACTTGTAATAGCTATTTCTGGTAATTGAGGGAATTGAGGAAATGAGCCTTGATACTGGTGTACAAGTGGTATTGATTCCCTCATTCCCTCATTCCCCATGAGTCGCACCAGTTACTTCCTGCCAAAATACATTCCACCAGCAAAATGTCCAGAATCAGGCAATGAAATGGGCTGAGAGCCGGGCAACTGCTCTGCATGGCGCAATGGCTGGTTGGGGTACGGCTGAAGACCAGCTGATTCGAGTCATCATTTGCGCAAGCTTCAAGGACAGTCTTTCCAAATGCGTGTTGCATTTGCCTGTTGCATCGTGAGGTTGTCTTCCGTAAATCTTTATACCTTCTCAATGAGTTGAGCACGTTTTTTGCTGTGGGACATCATGTCAGGAGCGCGAGATCATCCAGGAGACCTACAAACGAATGTCTTGCTCTCAATGAATCCAGACATCTTTCCTTGCAGTTTTGCAGAGAGGTTAGGTTTGCGGATTCACAAGTCCCTAATACTCTCCCAAGGTTCAACAAGGGCTTGATTGCGCACATCGAGTCTGAGACCAGTGGCAATTTCAAGAATATCTTGGTGGCTGTTCTGAAGTGCACTCACCCCAGAGCATCTGTTGACTACGACAAGGATTGCGAAGACTTGAAGGCAGCAATGGATGGAATGGGGACCAATGAAAAAGCAATCATTCAGATCGTGGCTGGCAAGACCCCAGCGCAAATCGAGACTCTGAAAGCCAAGTACCAAGAAAAATTTGGAGAGGACTTGTATGCCCGCATCGATGATGAGACCTGGGATTGGGGCATGAGTATGTTTGTTGGGAAAAACTTCCGAGCCGCCATGCTTGGCTTGATGCGGGAGCCAACAGAACGACTTGCGTGTGCAGTTCGCGATTGCATGGTTGGTTGGGGCACAGATGACACTGGCTTGATCACTTTGTTGGTGCATCTTTCCGAGCGGCAACGCCGTGATTTGGTCTCCAAGTACTGTGACATCAAAAATGGTGGAGATTTGTACAAAGCCATTGAAGCTGACACCAGTGGTGACTACAAGCGAGCTTTGCTTGCCTTGGTGAAGCCTCCTCCGCAGGTCTGGGCTGAAGCAATTATGAGTTCCATGAAGGGCCTGGGCACTTCAGACAATTTGCTGATCAACTGGATGTGCCTTGCAAAAGAAAGGATGGATGAGGTCCGTGAGCACTTTGAAGCCTTGGACAGTCGTGGATTGGCCAAGTGGATTGATGGCGACTGTGGCAACGCAGATTACAAGGAGCATTTGGGAGGGAGCATTGTCATGAGTCGATCTACAGAACCATAGAATCACAGGTCTTGTTCTGTTGGGTTCATCCAGGCCACCCGGCCACCCCGACTTTTCTCCTTCCCAGGTCAGTACTTGCTTAGTGGCTTAGTGCCGTTCACGCTGAGTTCACGCTGTCACCCTTGCATAACTCAAGGTGCAAATACCCCAGAATGCCAAGTTAGCACACAATGGGAAGCATTCCTAATCCATCCCATACTTGATAGGTTTCCTCTTGAGTATTTGCTCTAAGAGGCTGCAATGTTGGCATTTTTCAAAAACTTGAAATCTAATTCAGTGAGCTTTGCAGGCGTTTGCCCACCTGCTTGTTTACTTCTCATGCCAACTTTGCTCGATCGAATCTTAAAGCCGTCAAAAACCTCCAGGACACTTTGATCCGTTTGGCGAATCGTCGATGCGAGCGATTCTCTGGTCAAGAGGTTGGTCTCAGCATTGCGCCGCCGATTTCGAAGGAGGATGCGGTCCAAAACTCAGTTTAGAGAGACAGTCAGTCAAAGAAATTCAAGTAATGCACGCACAGAGTCCGGTTGCACGACACCAAACTCCAAACTTCCGAAATTGGACCCTGTGGCGGAACCAAGATCCTCAAATTTACAAAGACATTCAACAAGCTCTGCCAGCGTCGAAAGAAAAATGGAGACAACATCATTCCAGCAGAAGAAGACCAACAGGACAGATTGCGCAAGTTCAGTCAAATTGACATGCATTGTATTCCAATAGCTGAGCATGTATATACTGTATACTTGAGATTACGTGAGTAGCAAGCATGGAAATGAGACAAGAATCCTGTTTGTGTAGGCCATGGGCAACGCTTTCTTGTACTACGGGGCACTGTCCAGCTGCGCACCGAATCTCGACATTCCTGGTCTTTGGGATTTGACCAACGCTGTTGGCTTTCCACCCGGTGATGATGGTCCCGATCTGGTGGCAACATTCCATGAATGGGATGTCAGTGGAACTGGAGAAATCACTTGGAACGATTTTGTGCGTGAGATGACCACTCGTATCAATGATCCAAATCACTTTGAAGCTCAACCATTGCCAGAAACCATTGATGGAATCTCAATCCCAGACAGACCTCTTGGTGATGCCTGGAAGCACATCAACCACAATGCCTCAGATGATGGCTACGAGCGGTTTGATGCTGGGGGCGGTGGTGGTGAACCAACACCTCCACCCCCTCCTGACATGTATGCAGCTTTCTGTGATGGCAGCTGGAAAGAGGTTCTTGCTTCTGTTCAGCCAGAAACCGATGGTGCAGGCTTGCCGGGGGGGCTTTTCGCAAAGTGCAAAGTGCAATACCAGAGTAGTGCTTCAGTGCAGTATACTGATACGGCCAGTTGTGAAGATTGTCCTTGGCGCGACAGTTGAGTTGATCAACATTCTTCTTGTTTGCGCCAATTTCGATGGTTCCATTTTTCCTTTCACTGTGTCACGCCTCTGCTTGTGGTGACAGGATTGCTAAGTGGGCCTGCACCTTAGATCGTGCAAGCTGAAATGTATCCTTGTTACTTTTGTGTTACTTGCTTATTGCCATTCTTTGACAGGTTTACAAAAGGCACCCCATGCACTCGCCACCCGTTGAATCTTAGTTCTGTATCAACAAGGCTTTGGGGAGAATGCGTTGCAGCTGCTGTCAAGGTGGAGCGCACAGAGGAGCCGAGAAGAAGTGAGCAGACATAGTCCTCTATGGTGTTATGCGTGGAATCTGTGTTTTCATAGGTAGTTCCAGAAGCTAAGATTACGACTTACTTTCAGGCCATTCCACCACATGGTTCTATGTTCGCTGCTGATCTCTATGCTATCCGCTTGGCCCGGTAATCATTCCAGCACAACCCGCTTGAGAGGATCTATCAAGCACACGATGTTCTAAATCTAGAAAATTGCATTGCTGACTTTCCAGGTGAGCAATATGGACACAGGCACACAAGTTCCGGTCCCAACAAATGTCTCTTGAAGAGCACAGTCATGCAGGATTGGCAAGGGCGCTTCCCAGATATGCCAGTTGGTCTCGTCATCGATTACATGGGCTCACTTGGACACGGTGACTTCCAGGGTGCGGCAGAGCAAAAAGAGCAGGCATGGCCTTTGCGCAGCAAAATGATTAGAGATCACAATTTTGGAGGAATTTGCATCCGCCTACTTTTCGTGATTGGATGCATTCTGTGGCTCTTTTTCTCGTGTCCTTCTTCGTGGTCGTCTGCTTGCTTGACATTTTTGTAGTTCAGTTCTTCTTTGTTGGTTCTGTTGTTGTTGTTGTTGTTGTTGTTGTTGTTGTTGTTGTTGTTGTTGTTGTGGTGCTGGTGGTGCTGGTGCTGGTGCTGGTGCTGGTGGTGGTGGTGCTGGTGCTGGTGCTGGTGGTGGTGGTGCTGGGTTCGATGCCAAAAGAGTTGTCAGGCCTGCGCTGCGGCCTTGTGAGGACATTGAAGCTTGAAGCCCAAACATTGGGTCGCAAGTGAATAATGACTGCACTTGGAAAATCTCATTTGGACCCTAGTGAGCTTTTCACAAAACTGTGAGAAGCCCTTTGGACACTGAAGCAATGGACTCTGCGAGTGGATTGTGATTCTGTGGGGTCACGTTCCGACGGACTTATTTCCTGTGCCAACGTGGCTCCATAAGAAATTGTGCTGTATGTATGATCCTGTGTGCTTGATGGAGCGCACGAGGCCATTGTGTTTGTCCAAATGCTTACGCATGGACATGTTTCACGGTGCGCTGCTGAAAGGGTTGAAGACTGCCAAAACATGATACGTTTCAACGCTTTGGTTTTAAGAAGTGATGAGACGCTGATTGCTTCTTTCTTGCAGTCTTCACATTGATTCAAGCGTGCCGCAAAAGTGGCACAGCTGTCAAAGCTTGCTCTTCGAGAGCGGATCAAAGAAAGAGCCATGTTGAAAATCAAGCTGTTAGTCGCATTGGGTGCAGCAATCCCTCAAGAAGGTAGCCATGTTCGCACAAATGCAACAGATAAAACATGTCATCACAGGTCGCATACCGCAACCATCTTTGTCTTTCAGCCAGAAGTCCAATACCTTGAGAAACATTGATTCATGCCTACAACTTTGCTTGAATCAAAATATTTGCAGAGCCAGAGGCAAGTTGCTGCACAATTCATAATGATAAAGCTTGGAAAGTCACAATAATTACCTACACTTGCTCAACCTAGCAAGTTTACTCTTAAAACTTGCATACATGCGAGGCTAGGCCTAGAGGCTTATTCTTTCAGCTCTGATGCTAGCCTTTCTTTCGCTTTTTCGATGTCTAAAGAAATTGACCTGAAGAAAATTCTAGCCCTTCTGAGTCCTGGCGTCATGAGCCGCGCTTTGCTGAATCCGGAGCTCTGTGTGTTTGATCGTCGCCTGCAACGATCCCAGCTTTGGTGCACACCAAGTGCGCCGAGTGCACCGAGTGGGAGCGTGACCCACTCCACTGGTAGCGCTTCACGATCTGTGCGCGGCTCACTGTTGGCCGTTGCTAGCCTGGGCAGATGCTTCGCTCGACGGCAGGGAGCGCCCTCAAAATGCATTGTGAATTCTCACAAGGCAGAGAAGAGACTGGGGAAACGGAAGAAATTGCCGGGAAAGAAAGCTTTTCAAGTGGATGATGGTCGGTATGACAGCATGTTGAGATAGGGGCCCACCCAGGTCTACAAATCGAACACTTTACAATGAAAAATATTTCCCCAACCTTTCTGTGTTTTTTTTCCTCTTCCACATGGCATCATGGCGGATCCTGGACAAAAATTCATAAACATACGCAAAGATCAGCAAGCAGCAAGGCAGCAACAAATCTTGCTTTAATGCCAGGCAATCGAAACTGCTGAGCAGCGACTTGGCCTTTGTTGATGTGGAACATTGTTTTTTTTTTGAAATTCTTCGGATTTGTTCTGCCCTGAAATCAGGTTGCTTGCATGTTTGGCCTTGGGTTGTTGCTGAGTCTTCAGAGATGATGTTGTGGGTTCGATCTCTAATGTTACGATATGTGATATGTTACGTATGTAAGATTTCTACAAAACATTCAAGTGCACGTGTTCTTTTTGCACTAGGCCTGTTTGGTGGGCCCTGTTGCCTGAGGATCGTTTCTCGAATTAATGATAATTTCGTGCTTTGGCTTGTGTTGGTGACGCTGACTGCTATTTCTTTTCCGGAGACACTCGGCAAGAAAGGATGTCATTTTCTTTGAAAATGATGATGCAACCTATCTGCACTCTTAGTTGAAAGCAGCTTTATTTCGTCCTTTCTTTTTAAGAGCAAAATGTAAGAAGACATTCCACTAGGCGCGGGCTCAACATGATAGATAGACGGAGTCAGAAGAATGATCAGCGACCCCTGAATGCCAAGGGTTCTATGCCTTTAGACTTAGACTCTGTTGTAGATGTAGCATATGATACATACATCTTGCAGTGGCTATTCATTCCATCCCTGTACTGAAGTGCAAGGACCTTTATGTGGGTGAAGCAAGAATGGTTCACCTGGCTCTTGGGTTTGTTGATGTTCAGCGTTGGTCACTTGGTTGAATTTCAGCTGCCATTGCCCAACAACTGCCTTTCCAACAACGGCCTTGAACCAACGTGGGACGCCGTTTCAGGCTGTCATGGGTGTCCCTTATTCCCAAGGTCTTACCACCAGTGTGGAGGATTTTCGCAGCAGCATGAAGAGTTGGCTTGCGGTGGTGTCTTTCCTCAATCATACACGGATACACGACACCATTTTTTTTGCAAAGTGAATCTAAGTTTGTTCCCAGGGTGTTTTCTTCTCGATACTTTGTATTTGTGTATTAAACGGACAACTTCTTCAGTCTAGTGCTTGGCCTGACAGCTCCAACTTTGCTCACGGTGATGTAAATGACCTGAACGATGGCGATGGTGTTCCTGGAGATTGATTGAAGACATATCAAGGGATTAGGGATATATGATATTTTTAGTAGATTTCTTGTGTACTATGAGGTCATCAACAGCTTTGCCTGCTTTGTCATCATGCCCGTCCTGGTCTCAGGGTCTTTGAAGGTTCAGTTGCTTCACCACAGAATTTCTTGCGTAGCTTGTCGTGGGGGCTAAACGACCTAAGGCTTTGGCCTACACCCTGGCAGTGTTGATCAGGTGGGTTGCAGTCTTGAAAGTTGATAGTTTGGCCAAGAAATTCAAGCTGGCCAAGGGCGGATGCACCAACGCTTGCTGGGCTTGTGCTGATTGGCTCCATCAATGGTGGACACACATCTAATTTGTGTACCTTGATTGCCAGGTCCTGAGCTGTAAACGCTTTGATTGAGATTTTTTGCAAAAAAAGCAACTTGAAAGAAATTAGGAAGGGATCCTCAATCTTCCCAATGCTTGACTCAAGTTTCGTAGTTGCCCAAGTCCCCAATGGACCCCTTTTGTCAAGGCTGGAGGTGATGTGGCCTTGAGTGTGTTGATGACAATGTCCACAACCCTCTTGTGCATTGTGGCCACACCTTTAATTGCCTAGCCCTTGGTCAAAGTGCTTGACTTGTTTTTTTGATTGGAAAGTGCCTGGAAGCTAAGGCCCAATGTATCTTGGGAACCGTTGTTTCAGTGGATGCAATTGGCATCATTGTCTCCACAATCAAGGTGGTTTGCTGATTTGGGGTGTTCAATGGTGAACATGCAGACATGTGAAGCACATCAGTTGCTTGTGGAAGTTGATCTTTGCCGATATTGAAAAACATGTTGGATTTGGGAAGAGCTTCTGCCTACATTACCACTTTTTCAATGCACCTGCGGAGCACCACAAAAAGGCCCTTCAAGGATGCTAGTTGCGACTGAATCTATTTTAATATATACATTTTTACATTCGAACCTGTTGGTATGCGTTCCAAGCCCAAAGCCAGGTGGTCTTGGCACCAACAATTGTTGGCCTAGCCTTCAAGCAGTGGCTGCCTGATACGTCTTCGAGGCCCTTGTGTTTGCAAAGAAACATGCTCCACCTTGGTGTGCCCTGCCCTGTAGCAGGGCTATGAAACCAGCGCATCGTATTGTACGTTTGTGCCTTCTTGGTTCTTCTACTTGTACCGTATATTATATGTGTCTACATTTAGATACCAGTGGTATCCGGGCGGGCCGGGGGCGGAAGTTTCAAAAGGAAACGTGCCTACAAACAAACAAGGGGAAAGAACTGCCTACAGATCTGGTGGAGCACGACCCCATACATGAGCAGAGACCGCGCATCTCAGTCAGTTCGCGAAAGTTACAGTGAACGAAGGCAAAGAAACCGTAACAGCCTGCTGCGTTTTGTTTTCTTTTGTGTTCCCGGTTTCATGAGCAGACTCAAATGTGAGAAGCAAGAAAGTCAAAGGCCTGTCCAACTTCACCACATACTCCGCCTGACACGAAAAGTGACAATCCAAGTTGGCTAGATATTGCGCTTGCCACGAAGAGTGACACTACAACTTCACCAAATATTGCGCCTTGGCTATCTCTCAAAGCCGCATTTCGTTCGAGACCTCCTCAAAAAAAAGGAAGTGGGACAGCTGAAAAACAGTGCGCCTGCCACAAAAACTGACCGTCCAACATCAGCAAATATGAGTCTTTCTGGTTGTGACAGCTTGAAGAAAGAAATTGAAAGTAAATGCATGAGGGTGTGACGTATATGTGTTGGTGTGTGTGCCAGCAGCTGGATAGTTTGCAAGGGCTTCAAGGTTTACTCCAGTCTTGGGAGTTTTGGCCACTTGCGTCATTGAGTGAACCTCAGCTCCAGACATCAGTCGTTGTTTCTATTGAAAGTCATCAAACTCACGTCTTGCTGCATGAAACCAACGTACCAAGGTCGGTTCCTCTGTGGCGTCATGCCAGCCATACATTCTCTCGGCAGGCACGTTCTGAAGAACCTACCTTTTCTAACCTTTTTCCGAAACTGCTTTGCATGGAATACTGTATAAGAGAATGCAGATGAACTCTAGCAGAGGCAAGAAAACCTTGTTTGAACCAGAACCAGATGCAGAAAACAAACATGTGCGATTCTGGAGGTTGGAGTTTGCAGCTGGCCATACTCTGCCTGCACATCTTCGGGGGTATCTTGCACTGTGAGTTTTACCTGCAAGACTTTTCCACACTTATTTGTCGGACGTATGTCGTCCGCATCACCTTCATTCACGCGGATTGGCAGGGACATTCAACATGCTACCAGATGATATTCTTGTGTTCTTCTTTCTGATTTGCAAGCCTAGGTACTGCTGGCTATTTGCTTGCAATGGCAGCCAGGCGCATGATGCATTTTGTGATGTTGCTACCTGGTACGCGTGAGACTAGAATCGAGATGTCGCAGTCTTGGAGGTTGAGGCAATCAGCTTGTCGAACAGTTGCTATTGAAACTTCAATGAAGAGCAGCGTGCAGACCTGAACAGCTTTTCTGAGCGTCATAACTTCCAGATTGTGACATGCATGCAAAAGTGCGTATGTATCTACGATATCTATACTTTATTCCACAAACAGGTTTACCAATAAGATGATATGATATAAGATGATATGATATAATTTCCTATGATTTAATATGATATAATATGATATGATATGATCTGATATGATATGATATGATATGTTATGCTTGGGGTCTATACTGGTGTAGTTATACAAAATACGTTCTAGAGTCCGTATGTTCCACTTTCAGAGATTTTGCTTTGAAACTCGCAAAGCTTCCAAACCTGCGTATGAATATGCTTGTCCCTTGGCACTCTTCACATTCCACTGTGTAAAACACGCATAGACTTTTGAGCTTCAGGCTGTTGGCTATCTTCTGGCAGTGCTTCATTTCTCCAACTTTCTGGTCCAAACCTTGTTTCAGGTCTTGAAAAGGTGGACTTGATAAATCAACTTGCGGCAATTTCCATCAGTTGAGCATCTTGATGGTGCTCAGGTGCGCGTGCCAGCAGCAGTCAGTGTTGTCCGGGTTCCCTTGATGTGTCGAAACATACGAAATTGGTACAAAAATTTGTATGGCTTTTTTGTTGCAGGAAATTGTCCTGTTTCTTTGCAGCAAAGGTTTGGAGTGCGATAGTGGGAAGTGCCTTTGCTGCTTTCTGGAGTAGGCGATCGCGATCAGTTAATGATAGTTAATGACATGCCGTGGGTTCTCCCCGGAGTTTAGCTCGTAGCAAATCGCTATGACCTGGCCTCTGATTTTCCATGATTGGTGGAAAATGTCGTGGGCTGCGTGTCCAACTGTGATTCCTCCTTCATGTCCATGTCACATCACCATTTCATGTGTTTACATTCGTCATAGCACTTTAAACATCAAGCTATCGAGTAGGACGGACCTTGAAACGACTGGCCATTTATTGCATCATGCTACGTATTTATTGTTATGCTTCGCAAAGCCCTCGATGCACCCGGGCACAACACCAAAGGTCGGTGTTGGCTTCGTGGCCATTTTTGACGTTTTTTGCTAGGTTTGTAGGAGTGTAGGAGTAACACGTTTGGCACAGTTTGTAATCTACACTAGGAAGCAAAGATTCTGCAGCCAAGCTGGAACATGATTTTCAAACAGAGCGCCTGAACAGCGCGAGGCGGGTCATGTCGTTTCAATCAGTGGCCGAGCAGCTGCAGTGGAACCCGTATGTAGTATGTGATTGTGCTCAGCCTTAAGTGTTCTTGCAGACAGGGGGTGATGCCCTACTTTTCACCATCCCGGTCGAGGAGCTGTTGCTGTGACTTTGATAGGTGACATTCCAATCACATTTCAAGCATTCCAACATGTCAGGAGTAGAAGCAGAGGCAGACGAGGCAAGGTCGCGAGCGGGTTATTAAGTGGAGTGTCAGTATCAACGCAGAAGCAAATGCATGTCTCAGAACAAACTTCATCAAACTTCCAAAACTCTTTCAAGCCATCAGACCGATTCGCTGATATGCTGTTGTGAACACTTGACGGGGGACAAAGTTGAGTTGATTTTGTCCAGATTTCAACGAACATGGGGTTAACAAAAAGTCCTGCACGCAGTGACCTGAAGCTGGTTTCAAATATCGACAGGATCGACTCCAAGAATATCAAAGATGATTTTGATACTGAAAGATTTTCAAAAGGTGCAATGCTGAGAAAACGTAAAATTTCTAGGACTCCAGGAGTTGTTTTGATGGCAAATACTGTGGCAGGAAGTCCAAGAAGGACCTCCCCAAGGCCTGTGAATGAGAGGTAGTTACCAGGTAGTACAACTGACGACTAAAACAAAATCATATAGCAACTGTTTTCAGCTCTTTTTGCTACCAAGTATTTTCTGAAGCTTTTCTTTGGCTTTCCGCATGTACCTTCCTGTATCTTCCAGTGGCTTTCCGAGTCTTCCCGTGCATGCCGAGAGGCGTTCTCCGTCTCGAGGAAGGCGATCTGGAGACAGGTTGGCAGCTGATATGACATGACTGACATCTTGGCCTAGCTGCTTAGCTTTGCCTCTTAGCCTTAGCTCTGCTTTAAGGTCGAGAAACCCCATTCTGCACTGTTGAATAGCCATGTTTTTTTGGGCTACAAAAGCCACTTTTGAGCCACTTTTTTTGATGGCTCAGGCGGTCACGGTCGCCTGGTAGAAATGGCAGGTGGGTGCTACGCAGTATTGCAGGGGGGTTTACTGCCATGGCTGTTTATAAGCAGAGGACCAGCAGAGAGCGACGTTCTCCATTGCCCGAGGAGCAGCTTGGATGCACTGCAAATTGATTGCACCTTTCTCAATCTCTCTCAGTTGGTCGATGGAAGATTCATCTCTGAAGGACCCAGTCAAAGAATCTCAAAGTGCTGATGCTCCTGACCCAGGTATCCTGGGAATTCATGATCATCACTTGTATTGCGTTGAATCACTGAGTGGTTTGATTTAAGAGTTGAACTCCACTACTTCCAGCGTTTGCCTGTCTTGATTCTTTGGTCCTGTCAATAACACTTGATTCTTTAGGTCCAGTGTTTGCATCGCGGTCTGGAAGTACAGGATGCTGCTAATAAATCTGATGGACTAGACTATAGCGGACTAGACTTGTAAAACCTGACTACTGTGACTTCATCTGCATTTTTCGGGCGTCTCAGAAGTCTTGTGTTGTACGGATTCATTTGCACTTCTTCATTCTATTGAAAGCCATGCTTCTGTGCCAGCATGTGCAGCATGTGCAGGAGAAGTTCAAACAAAGGCTTGTGACTTATCATTGCATGCCACCTTTTCTTTTTGCCTTGGCATCGGGACACTTGAACGCTTCTTTCCGCATCTTGCTATACCCTTTCCGAGGTCGTGGACGGCATAGTCACCAGAGCAGGGGTGACTCCCCTAGTCATGGACAGGAAGGAGATGCCAACGATGAAGTGGTTGCGTTCGCTTTCTAAGGCCCAGACTTATCTTTCAGAGATCTACGTTCCTCGCCTGCCTCCTTTGCGGCCTGGAACTATTTGCGTTAGAGGACACGAAATCTAACCGAATCATACCAGGGTAAATTTCATTGACAAAAAACATGGTACATTCTGCTCAAAAGTCTGCTTCTCTACTCTGGTTGAAGGACCTCTCCGCTTTGAGCGGGATGTTGCTGAAGACGACTGTCGCCGCTTAGCAAAGGCACACGCAGAAGGCGGCTACAAGAAGGTGTGGAGTGACTTTCCAATCATCGAATCACTAGTCACATCCAGCAGCCTATACCCCTTCGGAGCTTTGCCTCATATCAATGAGCTTTAACCTGCCATTTTGGTAGAAACGACCACACCGATATTCAAGAGCAAAGAGGGGGTCCCAACCACTTCCTGCTTACCTGCTTATTGAAGATATACAGCTCTTGACAGTTGAGGGTGACTGTGTGACTAGAATCTGTCAGCCATGACCCTCCATCACTAGAGACAATTTTTTTAAACAATCTCCAGGACTTGGTGTTGCACGGTTCGAACAGCTCTGTTTTGGATACTCCAGATACTTTGAAGACTTAGATAGGGTGACACGGTGACACGTAAGTCTCCATCAGAACATGAACATGTGACATGTGTATAACCTGTGGGTTTGCGATGCATATAACTTGCTCCAAGAAGTGAACGTTATCTTTGCGCTTTGATGTGAACCTTATTTGTAACTTCGAGCAAGTCCTTTCGTTGCTGGAATAGAGTTTTATAGGTCTTGTAGCGATTTCACTTCCCTTTGTCTCGCAGGTGCAGGAGCTTCGAAACGCGCTTCGTGCAGAAGCTCGCTAGATTTGGGGTCCAAGTCGAGTTGCAAGCTGGCATTCCGAATTTCATGCAGATCATTTCATATCATTTCACATCTTTAGTTTTCATTTGTGATTTCTGGAATACCCAAGAAAGATACTTTGGCAACCGTTGTAAAGCAGTGGATTTGAAGATCGTGGTTTTTGGATCCAAAAGGACTGCTCAGGCAGCTTGAAAGGCCAAATGCTACAGCTTCAGGCAGCAAAGATCGCCTGCAAAGCTCATTTCGCATCGGGTAAGTGGTGGAAAATGGCCATTTGCAAAGGAGATTTGCATGAATTGCAAAGAGTTGTTGGGAGGGAGCTATTTGTGTCGTGACCTCTTCATTACCCCAAAAAAACACTACACTTTGACTGTGGCTCGAAGCTGTCAAACATTGCCACAAAACTGTATCCAGGCGGGGGGCTTTTATGGGGCAAAAGTGCTCGTGGTATTCAAAGCTTTCATTCTTGTATGTTTTGCATGTCTAGCTGCAGTTCTTTTGTTCACTAAGAACAACAATTTGATGTTGTCACTGCACATTCTTTGTCTGTCTTCTCTTGTCCAGGCCTTGTCAAAAACCTGAGATTGCCCCTCAATGTCGTGGTCTTCCATGGAGGCTTGCTGAACCAGCTGTTTCCGTCAGTTTGCAAACTGCTGGCATCCTTTGGTAGCCAGGAAGCCCTTCGGGCATTCAAGCGAGGTGAATTTGTGATGGTCATGGACAGTGATGACCGAGAGGACCACTAGCCTTTCAACAGTTTCCAGATGAAGCATGGGCAACATTGGCATTGAAACATCTGAGGGGGACCTGGACACAGGTTGCACAGGGTCCTGGTGTCCCCTTCTCTTCAAGATCAATTCTGGTCCAGAGCTGCAGGACGAATGTGATTTGATTTTGCCAGCAGAATCTGTGACTGCCGTGGCCCTAATTGCAATGTACCCATCTACCGGTGAAGCATTCCTTGATTGGTTCAACTTGGGTCCCGAGGCTGCACAGATGGCATTCGCTATTCGACACACCACTGGAATTGTTTGTATTGTCGCCGACAAGGCTGGGCCTGGCCGATCCGTCTCCTTAAGCAATTTGGTTTCCCCCAACATCAGCTGATGCTGCAGGAGAGATTAGAGCACTTCGGCTTGCATCCTGCCCAGACCTCAACACATGTCTTTGGGCCATTTTTGCCTGATTGACTGATCAGAAAAATCAGGTGAAGAGGGGGGCTACCCCTCACAAAAACAGTGTTTTTGCTTGGGGAAGGTAGTTCCACCTGCCGGGGGGTCTTAGGCTCTATCATCATCATACGTGGATGGACAAATTAATCAAACCCTTTGGCCAGAATGAGAGCAACCCACCTTCCTTCAAATCTCAAAGAAGTTGTCTGCGACATGTGTCTCAGGGTTTGATTTATTTGGTCTCTTGGCAGATGCTTCACCACATGCAAGTCAGCTTTGAGAGTTTGGGGAGACAAGGGTCAAAGACCTCAGGATTGTCGGTCATCATTGTCCTTGTCATCGTACTCCTCCTCCTCCTCCTGATCCTCTCAGCATACCATCAAAATCGTCGTCGTCATCGTCATCGTCATCGTCGTCGTCGTCGTCGTCGTCGTCATCATCATCATCATCATCATCATCATCATCATCATCATCATCATGATCCTCATCCTCATTCTCATCGCCATCGCCATCGTGATCGTCATCGTCATCGTCATCGGCCTCGTCCTCGTCCTCGTCCTCGTCCTCCTTTTGGGGAAGTAGTTTGCAAAGGTTATTACTCTTTTCACCGAGAAAGCCCTTCCCAAGCACTTTCGGGATTTTCGGGGACCTATGGTTTGCAAGGCTGATCTTTTCACTGAGAGCAAAGCCCCTCCCAAGCACTTTTGGGGACTTGTGACTGGCAATGTTTTGATTGAACCGAGAGCAAAGACCAGCTTTTGTTCACCCTCTACTCCCTCAAGTCTTCTCATAACCAAGTGACTTGGGCCGCAGTGTTGGCTGTTTTTTCTCTTTTTAAGAAGCTACCAAGCCTCAGAACATGCCAGCACCAGACCAGAGTTTTTTGTGCCAGAGTTGAGTTTGGTGCTTCGTTCTGTCAGTCCAGAGTCCAGAAGCAAGAGTTTAAGTCTATATAGGTTGAGCATATTTGGAGTCAGTATGATATCAAGCAGTTACCGTGTAGGATCATAGATCGACGACTTTCATATTTTCGCGGATGCACTTGCACAAACACACCCTACTCTTTTGGAGCTGGTGATGCAATGGGCCTCCAGCTGCCAGCTGGCTCAAGGCAACAGTCTGTGTTGCAGAGGAGATGCTTGGTTCAGCAAACATCTTTATCAAGTGAGTTTGCAGTTTGCTGGGCCTTTTTTTGTGTTTGTCAAGTGTCAAGTCAGTTTGACCAGAGTCTTGTTGCCTGAAGTTTTCTTTCCATCTTGGGAATCAAGGTTGGAGCACCTCCAAGTGTGGCAAGTGTCCGTAGAAGGTACAGCAGATTCAGCTGTTTGGGGCTTTCACTGGCAACCTTGAGGATTGCGAGTTCCTTGAGGCCAAGCTTGAGGTTTGTGAAAACGCCCAGGGCGCGAAAGAGAAGCGAGTCTGATCTCTCGGCCACGTTTGAAGATCTGAATATTCAAAACTCCGGGGATGTTGTGAAGCACTTGGTACATACCACCTCCCTTGCAGCAGAGCTGCTTCGCGGCCCTGGTGGAAGGTCAACAAGGCTATCATCAAAGGTTTGCCAAGTGCTCTCTGAAGCGCAAAATGTGTGCAAGGAGTTTCTTCCACAAATTCTCCGTGGACATGCTTCAGTTTTGCGTTTGCTGGACCTCTTCGTGGAAGCTCTTGGCGCAGCTGGTCAAACCAAAGATGCCTTTAAGCAGTTGGAAACTCCGCTTGTGGTCTTTCATAACAAGGCCCCACTTGCGATGCGGAAGGGTCTTCAATCACGAATCGTTGGTGTGGCTGACACTCGGCCAACGATGTTGCAGATTCTGTCACCTGCGTGTTTCTTCAAAGCACTGTATACTACGACTCTTCACTGTCGGTGATCCCTCATTCACCTACTCGTATAGTCAAAAAAAGAAGCAAAGTCAAAGTCTGACTGTTTTCTTTCTGACAACTTTTTCGCTATCTTCCCGGCCTGGAACGCCGTTGAATCTCTTTGATGGTGTTTACTTGAGGACAAATTGCTTGCTAGCAAAGCACCGCCTGAAGCCTATCCACTTGGCATTTCCCTCACCGAATTGGCAGCAGCAGTGCGCGGGCCAGGTGGGGAAGTAAAAAAACTACTGTAATCCAATCAAGTGCTTTGTTGAAGGCATTTCTGCATTGTTCTCCTTTCTTTTGGTTTGCTATCCTCTAATGCAGTGGAACCTGGATTTTCTAGAAACATACTTCCTTCGAATGCTGAGTCATTTGAGGCAATGCAGCGAAATGGAAACCACCTGACGTCCTTCAGATTCGGTCGCAAAGTCGCTGGAAAATGCCTTCGGAAGTTAGGAATCAAATTCTGGAACGTGATGGATACAAGTGTTGGTATTGCGGAGAGGATGGTGATACAGTCGATCATTGGATCCCGCTTTGTCGGGGAGGTACCAATGCGATGGTGAATCTGGTGTGTGCATGCAGCAGCTGCAACGAGTTGAAGGGTAATTGCATGCCAGATGATTTCCTAAGCATCACTGAGATGGCCTGATGGTCGAAACAGAGGATTTCCGCAACACCAGCAATTGCAGTTGCTTGTACATGGCAATGATTCCTTCAAGGATGCAGCAGGACAAAATGATCATCACGGAAGATTTGCAGAGGGGACGGTCTCTGTGTCAACCAGAAGATTAGGATCATCCGTGAAGAAAGTGCTTCGGTTCGATCAATTGACTGGCTCTAGCCTATGCCCATTCCAGAAAAGGTGCGTCGGGTTTGCCTGTGAACTTGCAACATACCAGTGCAAATAGCTTCCTCGCCACACTCAAGTATCAGAACGGTGTCATGTCGTTCTTTTGTGGGGTTTTGGCTTAGGCAACGACGAAGAACACGGATGCAAACGCCACCAACTTCTATGTTTCGACAGTCTTGAGCTAAGATTACTCCATCCGAACTTGCGACAGTTGTATGCAAACCCCCAAAAGCAACAGGTCAAACAAATATTTGCAAAGGCCGCATTTCATTTTTTGACTGACCGACCTTGCTTTCAGGATTTCCTCCCAGGAACTTCAACTGGAGTATCTGCAGCTGACCGTGCCACAACAGCGAGAGCCACTTAGACTAAATTGAGCTTCATCAGCAAATGCTTGGCAAGGCCCAAATGCAGAATTGGTTACTTTCAGCAGATGTTGGATCAAGGCTTTGTGTGACCTCAATCACCACAGTGAGGCAAGGTTTTGCAGATGGATAATCAAAATTGTTTGGGTAATTTGCAGAAAGCTTCAGGTTGAACATGGTTGAAGTGATTACACTCAATCTCTTTCCGTTTCCTTGGTGTCCTTGGTGCTGGTGGAATCTCGCCAGGACTTCTCAAAGCCAGGCCATCTTTTTCCTCTTTGCGCAAGGCCTGGAGGAGTTCTGGACCGCCCAGGTTCGGCGCGTGGAAAACACCAGGGAGACACGACTGACCTCAGATGTTTTGTTCATGGCTTATGTGCCAGTGAAGTTGATTCTCACCACTCACCACAGTGCAGCCAATTTGTTGTCAGGACATACGGAATCCACTTTCGATTTCTGCCGCCTCGCTGGCATGACACCTGTCGGTGTTTTGGCAGAGTTGGTCCTACCCTCAAAGCAAAAAACGAAACGTGCCAAAATATGTCAATGAAGCGAATAAGACTGCTTCTTTCACAACTTCGCATGTGACGTGTGACTTGATGTCTCATGTGACTCATGTGACTTGCAGTCTTCCTTTCTGTTTGAAATTTGATCAAAGCACACCGACTGCAGATGCATGATGATGGCACGATGTACCGCCGGGATGATAGCCTGGAGTTTGCGAGAGCTCATAGTATTCCGATCGCTAGAGACTCAGAGACCTCAGTTTCTTCAGCTCTGAAATGGTTCGAAGCATTCCTCAGATTGCTTGAGATTTTCAATGTTGAGGTGACTGTGCAGCAGATCATCAAGTACAGACAACAAAATGGACTGCGTGCCCCCGCATCAGTCTTTGAGGTAGGGCTGCTGGAAGTGGGAGCTGAAGGGACTACAGAATCCACCAAACTCTCCCAAATTGCCTGATGCATGAAATCTGAAGCAGAGTTCTTTCATTCTTTTCCAGTTTCACACAGCATCTCTTTCATGTTGCTTATGAGACTGCCACTGATGCTGCAAAGTGCCTTAAAGGCATTTGATTCGTTAGATTTTTGAACTCAATTATTTGATTTGATATCATTTGCATTTGCATGCATGTTGATTTTGATTGCCTCCGAAAGAAACTATCGGTTCGAAGTCTTCGAACCCCGAACAAAAGATCCAAGTGTGGATCCGTGGGATCCAACGTGACATTTTTTGGGGCTTCGGCAGCTCCTTGACGTGTCGCGATTATGAGCCGCTGGTCGCGCTCTGGACCAGTGAACAGACTCAATCCTGGGAGCTATGGAAAGTATGCAAGCGTATTTGGGCCGCAATAAGTTCAGAGACTTTCGATGATTTGAATGAAACGTCAACTAACCAAGCAATTAATCTTTCTACCTATCTTTCTGTCTATCTTGGGTTTCACAGGAGCCTTTTTGGTAGGATAGATTTCTCCTCTTTCTCGATTTCAGCTTTTGGGCGCCTAGGTCCAAGAGACCATGTACCTACAGATGCAGGGTCCACAAAAGCCACTCCCGCGCATTCCTCCTGCCTTTCCACAACAACGGACATATGGATCAGATGGAGCTACTCCTGGAACCAGTGGTGTCACTTCAAAAGTGAGTGGAGTTGGTGTGGGAATTGGAGCACACAGAAAGCTTCCATCCCGCCCTGGCAATAGCGCAGCTGGCCTGCTCTCCATTCTTGCGGTGGGAGCAGCCACGATGATGACACAGTTTCGCCCATCAAAGCGATTGCCGTTGCGGCGTGCTCGGATGGCCCGCCGCTTTCGGAGCTACCAATGGGAAGAGGCAGGTAAGGATGGCAGAGAGGTCCGGCTTTACATTCCAGTAGACCAGACCATCAAGGAGACAAATGTTGAGATCGATCTGAGTGAAAGCAAACTTCGGGTAAGTTTGCTGGATGGACCTCCAGTGATTGACTCAGATTTGTTTGATGCAGTACATCCACATGAGAGCCATTGGTTTATTGATCGTCACGGCACTCATGCTTGTGTAGCCTTGACCTTGATGAAGAAGAACATGTGGACTCAGTGGCCGTTTTTGACTACCCAAGAAGCTGCAGGTAGCTTGGAGCCATTCCAACAGCTTTGGTGCTTTTCTTGCCGTATAATATTGGTATTATTATATATGTATTATTACTGTATTAATATCAAACTTGCTATCCATACATTTATGACTTATTGAGTATTCTATCAGCATTGTTTTTCATTACTATCACTGCAGCAATACATAGATATATATCACCAGTATTATGCTATTCGCAATTTCCCGAGCTAGCGAGGGCGAGAGCCAGCTGGGGCTCTTATTTCTCGCAAAGCAACATCGGAGTCCCCCAATTTGTGGTGTCGGGCGCGGTTTCCCCAAAAGGCTTTGGAGTCAGACGATTTTTCTGAAGCTTCCCGAACAGTTTTTTCGGCTCCCTCCCAGTGTCTTCGAATCACTTGAGACCTAGGCTTACGCATTCTTGGCCTGGCAAAGGTGCTAGCTGCGTGTTTCTTAGCGGTGACGGCCTCGGCTTGCAACATTTGGTCTGGTTTTTATATCCAATAGAAATTATACCAGCATAGATTGAGAAATCCATCATACAGACAGATGCCTCTGTCCATTTATCTATCATTTATTTATAGTGGTTTCTTCTATATTTGCTTCATATTATTATTTATTACTTATTTACAGTTTTTTTGATATTTTCTTATTAATTTATCTATTTATTTGATATTAGTTATTTACATTTATTATTTATTTCTTCTTAGTTCATTTACTTATATATTTGTTCATTTAATTCGTTAATATATTTGTTTCATAGTTGAAATAGGTATTCATTTATTTATCTATCTATTCATTTATACATTTACTGATCTTATAATCATTTATCTATTTATTCCTTCATGTATTTATTCGTCTTATACTGTATTTGTTTATTCATTTATCTAACTTTATTCCTTTATTCCTGTCTGATGTATCAATGTATGCTCTACATGATGTCAACGACACCCTCCAGCGACACCCTCCCCGAGATCTCTCTCCGCACAACGCCCCGAAATGGTGGATTTTTTTTTGGGTCAATACAAATCTATACACAAATATTGGTGAATCATTTCCAGCACAACAACTGGCAAAGATCTGCAATAAGAATCAAGACTAAAAGAAAGAAGACCATGATTCGTATGTTTGTTCGAGGAGTTGCTGTGTGCCCCGGTTGATCTCCTGTTGCTGATTTAGTCTGAAGTGAGAAAAGTTGAGATGCCTGACTACAAAAACTGGACATCTACGCGGAGAGAAAGTAGGAAGTACTGGTCCATTAATACATCCTTCATGAAATTTGCTCAGGTGGTCCTACTTCAGCAGCTCACAAGGGGATAGTCCTTGTGACGGACCAAAAGTGATCGCGCAAGGACTCAGAGAATAGCCACCAGCACCAGGCCATATTTGACTTTTGCAAGCGCTTTCCTGCATCTTCACGCCAGAACAGATGAGAAATTGCACCCGTTTAGAAGTTCCCTGCGCAGGTGTGACTGCTTGGGTAAATCTCCTTTGTGGCCCAAGCGCTTTGCGGCAACAGATTCTCGACATAAATGATTTAGAGAAAGTGCGTGGAAAATCTGAACATGTTCCTTGTGTTTGAGTTGCTGATCGACCAGACTTTGATCGTTTAAGCAACTCAGGTGAGCGCTTTGAATCAGTTTCGGCCCTCCTATTCAAGCGATTTTGCTTCTCACCATCTTCGTTTATGTGGAGATGGTTCAGTAATAACCATAGCAGTCACTAGAGTCAAGTCTTCTTTCACCCGTAGGAACGAAACCTTAGCCCCATGATCATACCGTTGCAACATTCTTGAACTTGATGCCTCTATTGCCAAGTGCCCAAGCCCGAGTTGGAATGAAGCAGAAGCGCAGTCAAGAAATCTTTTGACTTGCAAGTTGCTAGTGCAGTGGATTCTGACCCAAGTGGCACAGCACAGACGCTCTGACTGAATTGGTTGAAGTCATAACTCCAGGCAGTTAGACTCAGTTAGACCTACAGCATTGTTCACATTCCAGCTGTGCACACGAATCACGAATCAATTCCGAACCTGTTGGGTTGGAATGCGGAGCCAGGTGTTGAAGTTTCAATACTTAGCATCGCATGGCACAAGCCACTTTCATGCGCTTTCACTTCGTTTCTACTGGCAGAATTGGTGCTTGGGATCTTCTTTTCTACTTGGATAGTGGCTACTGCTAAACATAGAGTACACCCAGATTGAAAAAAATAGCGTGTTGTCACCTGTTGTCCCTCTGAAAAAATCTTAGTGCGTAATGTTTGGAAATCGCTTGTTTCTGGTGCCTTATCCTTTCGTGAGCTACCGACATTGTACAGACAGAGGATACTTCAGGGTTCCGCGCTTCGTGGCGAGGCAATCCCGCGACGCCAGGATTTCAAGCTCGAGTTTTTGCACTTCAAAAGGTTGATATCAGCTTCTTTTTCCCGGTTTCGCTATGTTGTCATCATGGTTTGTCATATTTGTCAACAATTTTTATTTATAATTCGAGTGTCTTAGAATCTCAGAGATGTGCAAACTGTCGGGCAGTTTCGTGGTTTCAAGCCTCTCGTGTCCATTGCTGAAAGGGCATCTGTTGTTACATGGAAATGTTCCAATATGTGCTGCGTCATTCCCGATGTCCATTGCTGGACGTGAGAGTTCCTTTGTTTCCAGTGGGGCCGCCACCCACATTTCTCCCAGGATTTGAAGACATGAAACACACCAATGAACCCAACATCACTACCTTTCAGCGACAGCACTACTGATATGATATATCATATCTAATTGTAGTCAGATTCAGCTGGGTCTTTTGAAATCGACATGCTGACACACTGGACCCAGGAAACTTGCACTTGAATTGAACTTTTTTGGTTGGCTGGAAGAGCGCGGCCTATAGACAGTTGACCTGAATAACCTGCGTACAAAAAATCAGAAAGACCCTGATGTATCTTCTGATGCCAGATTCGAGTCTTCCCAGGTTGCTTGAAAGCCTAGTTACTGTAACTACTTGAGTCTTTCACTTTTCAATTTGTCCCTTTCGGTTGACTGATGGCCCTGATGGCCCTGACTATCTGGTTCATTTTGAGTGTTGCCATATCAGCATGTAGCAATTCTGGTGCGAGGCAGGACTGGCAGTCAAGACGGCAGGCAGCGCTGCTGTGATGGCGTCCTCTTGCGATGCCAGGCCATTGGTGCAGCCCTGCCAACTGTGGAAATTGGTGTTTTTTTTGAATCTTTTTTCTGTTTGAACAATGAAAGCAACGATTAGTTTTGGGTCAGATATTGAAGACCTGCATGTCCTGGTTGTGGGTTTGGCAACATTTGGACACAGGCCAGAATCCAGATCAAAGCTTTGAAGGCGCAGGTGCCCAAAGTTGCAAAACGATACAACACGAATTGAAAAACCATACTGTACATGGAGGTTGCTTCTTGGTCGGTTGAGATCCATGAGATCCGGACTGTGATTGTGATCATTTTGGCTGAGCAGGGTTTGAACCTGTAAACGACTCAGTAATTTGGCAGACTCTATCTAAAGCAGTGGATTTGTGAGTGACAATGTCAAGATGCAGTATACCAGACAGACAATGTGTGGTATTCAGCAATTCAGTAGCAACTAACAACCACCGTTTCCTTTGTTCCTGTTGCCATGGTGTGGATTCGTCGAGGAGTTAAGCCAAGCAAGAGTTCTTTTGGCGGCCTCGTTTGTGTTTCTATTGCTGTGTCCCTCAGTTTTTGGTGGTTGAACGCGTTGTCCTCTCGAAATATTTCTGCAGCGGCTTTTTCGTGGCCAGCACAACAGAGCCCTGGGTCCGTGGATCATCACATGCACAAAACTCTTGGATTTGGTGGTCGACAGTATGATCAAAGACTTCCTGAGCAATCGAGAGTTGCCCGTTCGGCAGTCTTCAGTGTTATAGCCGAAGAAGTGAATAGTAGGCCAGGTTTCTTTTTCGGAGAGGTCTTCATCATCGTCATTTTGTCTGCTGGCTTCGAGAAAGCCGAGACTTGGCTTCGGCAGAAACTGAAGGCCAGTGGTGACTTCACGGGTGGGGAAATCCTGGATGCTCTCTTTCGGGAAATCACCATTCTAGGCTTCATTGGCTTGTTACTCTTTGTTCTCACTCACTTGCTGCCAGAAGACAGTCCTTTGATATACTTGGGTGCAGATGAATATAATATACTGCCAGAGACCTTTGAATATGTTCATATGGCAACTTTTTTGCTGCTGGTGGTGCTACTATTTCAAGGTTTTGCGGTTCTAAGAATCTCCCGTGAAACAGCAGAAACATGGGCGGACTATGAAAGTGCACGAGCCTTTGGCACGAGTCCGCTGTCAATTGAGTCATTGCTGATTTCGGAAGGCTATTTGGAACGCAGAAGAAATTTCACCGAATCTGGACAGAACGAACCCACCGAATCTAGTGAATCCAACAAAACGGAGCTGCGAATGCTCAAACCCTTTACTTATGGCAGTACCGTCTTTGAACGTGCTTCCCTCCGCAGAAAGTACATCCACAAGCTCATTATGTGGAGAGCGGTTCGGCACGGATTTCTCTTTGAAGGCGCACAGAGTGAGCTTCTGGTGTCAGAAGGAGTCATTCCGAGCCTCTTCAGCTTTGAAGTATTTTTGGAAAAGCAATTAGGCCAAATTGTTCCTTGGCAGATGCAAAGAGTCTTTAGTCCGAGAGATACCCAAGGGTAGAGCCTCTTTTCTCTCATAAAAATACTTGCCTGGTAAAGACATTGACGTTTCCATTTGGGGGGGTTTTACCTGTAGACCCCGATCTGAAGCACTTTTTCGGCATTACCGTGTTGGGCATTTTTTTCCGCACATGAACACGAGCTCGTGGCCAAATCTGCTGTCAATTACATTTTGCTCCCTTTGAAGAACTTTGAAAAAGATGCATTCTAGGGCAAAGGTCTTCGCCCCCGAGCTAAAGCTACGACCAACTATGCGATTCGAATGATTACGCCTCAGAACCTATCTGATGGCTCAAGTTTGAGTGCAGGCGGGTGAGCAAAAGCTCAGGATTAGAAAAAATGCGTTCTTTTTTATGTAAAGGTGAAGCATGATGCAGTTTCATTCTTTACATCATCATCGTCATCCTCCTCATGATCCTCATCATTCCATCATCATTCCATCATCATTCCATCATCATCA